>VZTN01013328.1:0-80586 GCA_013400515.1 Erpornis zantholeuca | reverse complement strand
ATAGCATGCTCAAGGCCATAAGTAATCTGTAGAAGAGATATTTGGAGTAGTGTTTTAATGCAAGTAGCAGATCAAAAATAGTCATCACCTTTTTCAGTAAAAGCAAAACTCTTTTCTTCATCTGACACGAGGGAAAAATGGGTGTGGAAAGCTTCAAAAGAAGGTTTTCAAGTCTTGGAGGAGTTTCCTTAAAATTCGTGCGTTTTTTTCATTAAAATTATATAGACATTTTAGAAAACCATTTCTTGATTATCATCATCTGCATTGCATTGACAGGACTGGAAGCAAACAGTAAGGTTTTACATATACTGTGTCAGCTGCAGTTTCTTGTTCATAGCCATTAACTGAATACCAAAGGACTGATGCTGACTCCCACCAGCCTGAGCTGTCAGGCATCAGTTGAGGCATATGAACTAAACCTCTGCTTTAACAGTGAGAAATGAACTTTGGAATGCAGTGTTCTGTATTGTAGAAATGCCATCCTTTTATTAAAAACCCCCATGTTTCAGTAATACTAGAGGAGACATAATGTTATTATCTGCCACAAGTCAGTCAGACTTTTCCACAGATGAAGGACAGGTTGGGATGTTGGAGGATGTGCCCCTCAGATATACTGCCAGAAGAATATTGACTTTTAGACAATATTTCCTTGCTGTTCAGAGGGCAAGTTCAATCAATGTATTGTAAGAAAAATAGTTTAAAATATTCATTTGGCTCAAATCAAGAGAGATGGCTGCTTAAAAAATGATGCTGCTTCATATGGCTTCCTGAACATTATTTTCCACCCATAAACCTGTCATTCTTTTTAAGTGATAATGCTTACTTGTTCAAGAGCCAAGATCATAATTTGGTTAGGAAGTGTTACATTTGGGTGTTTTGGTTTTGCTATAGAAAGTTAATGGGATTTATGCAAAAATTTCTTGATTGCTTCAGTGAATGTTCTCCCAGGGAAATAAACTTTGATCTTAATCTTCATGTTTAGATTTGTAATGCCCTTGGCAATATACATTTACATGAATTTTTCATTCATTGCTTTATAATTGGAAGTTTCATTGAACATTCTATGAGCGTACAGTGCATTCCTCTCAGGTGCACCATGCAAAGCTTACCTTCTCAATTTCACAATTACTCAAAAGTTATCAACTTCTACCTGCAAAGCAGAAAGAGAGTTATAAATATTTGCCTTATTTATTTTTATTAATAAATCATCTCTGGGAATGATTTTCTTTTAGGCTGCTAATTGCAAGGCCTTACTGAAGCACATCTACTGTGCTCCTAAGTCATGTGTGCAACCCCTTGAACTCCAGTGGTGGCAGAGATACCTGATCATGTGTGAGAATCCTATGCAGTATAATATAGGAAACAAATAGTGAAGGGGAACTACACTGTTCATGCCAGTGTTGGAATAATGTGACTGCTCTTCTCTCTTGTTTACCTTTCAGGTTTGGTCAGCCAACTTAGAAAAAAAGAGTGCTCTTTTAGAAGTTCTTTAGAGAGTGATCTCAGTTCAGCTATTTTAAGATGTATTTAAGATGTATTTACACTTGATGCTTGTTCCACCATTTCTAGGGAGGACTCCAATGTCTCTTTTCCTTCTCCACTAAAGGAACTGTCTCTAAGGCGTTTATTGGCCCCACTTTTTTTAATGAGCTGATTCACTGTCTCTTGATTTTCTTGCAGAGCTTGTGACAGTAGCCAGTGAAGTGTAAATACATCTTAGATGTATTTCGACTTCCAGTGAAGTGGAGTATGAGGCTGCAGTGTTAAGTGCTGAAATGTGCTCTCCTGTAGCATGAACTTGTAGGGGGTAGGACTGTGTCCTTACTCTTCTCCTCACTGTCTTCAGCCTCTCTGCCTCTGCTAGGTAGGTTTTACACACACATAGTATCTTTGATTTTCTGCTACTGGCATGCAGGATGTGTTTATGCTGTGTGTTGGCTGGAATGACCCAGCATTACAGGAACCTGCTTGATGCCTCTCAGGAGAGAGCAGTCTTTTCGTCCCTGTTCAGTGTAGCCTCAGAACTTGTGCAGAAAGGCTTGGGGCTCAAAGGAGCTGGAGCACAGCCTGGAGGAGGGTCAGGAATGTTTGAGGGTGCAGGACTTGCAGGGATGCTGATGGACTGGTGTGTAGAGCAAAGGGTGTCCAATGTGACAGCATCTCTCGCATACTCTGTACACAGAAGTATCCCTTGGAACAAACTATCCCTGGATGAACTACAGCACTGGAAGGAAACTGGTTCATCCAACCTAAAAATAGGGTCTAAGCACAGACTAATATACATAAAATGTACATGATCAGACTGGATCAGGGCATGGAATGAATTGAAGAAAGTAGCTGTGACAAGGTTGTTTTACCTTTTATCCTCAAGGACATGGTGTCTGTGCCTCCAACAACAGATGAAAGAATTCCTTTTCTTTGTCTCAGTGGCTTAAATTTTGTATCTAATTTCTGAGTTTGCTTTGTTTGTATTCCAGGCACTGTTTTTTGTGATGATGCTTCCTGCTGCAGTAGAGAACCCTTTTGTATCTGGTATTTTCTTCCTGAGGGAGCTCTGTTCTTTGGCAACTTGATTACATCCTTTTTTTTTTTTCCTGATAACATTTTTAGGTTACCAGGAGGCATTTGGTGTAATCCTGGGAATATATCTGTGACTGGTATTTTGATTCTTGTCCAATTAATTAACATCCTTGAAAAGGCATGGATTGAGGGTTGTTTCCATGTATCTCTGTTTACATGCCTGTATTATGTACAGTGCATCAGTGGCTGGACAGAAAGGTTTCTGAGGCTGTAGATGAGCACCAGGTTGACCACAAGCCAGCAATGTGCCCTTGTGTCAGCTGCTGAGCTGCATTAGGAAGAGCATTTCCACAAGTTAAAAGAGGTGATTCTTGTCCTTCCACTCTGCACTACTGAGACACACCTGGAATTCTGGGTTCAGTTCTGGGTTTTCCAATCTAAGAGACACAGACAGAACTGAAGCAAGCCTCTTAAAGGACCATGAGGACGAGTAGGGACTTGGTTCATCTCTCAAACATGGAAAGGCTGAGAGAACTTGCCTTGTTTAGTCTGGAGAAGAGAATATTTGTGAGGAGTGTCTTATCAATATGTATAACTGTCTAACGAGGGTTTGAAAGCAATGGGAGCCAAACTCTTTGTAGGGGTATCTGAAGATACAACAAGAAGCAATGGGCTGAAACTGAAATAAAAGAAATCCCATGTAAACATAAGAAAAACCTTCTTGAACATCTCTGTGCAAAGAAGACCGCTTGGAAGTCCCAGTTTGTTTGACAAATATTACAAAAAAACCTAATTTTCGATACTGAGATCCAAAGGAGAGTTGTTAAATGTCAGAGCTGACTGAATACCACTTAACAGCTTTTTGTACATAAATTAGTATATGTTATGGAGTGCAGACACACAACAGTCAGTTTCTTCTGAAGAAATCTGGCAGTGCAGAGTGCAAAGCAAGAAGATATTTAGGTCATCTCTTTCTTGGTTATGTTATTTGACAAGTACCCTGGAAAGGAGTGGCCAGATTCTGCTCACAGTTATGCTGTAAGTGGAGGAATACTTCTCCTGAACTCCTCTGCGTATCTGAGAACAGAATTTGCCACTCTGTCTCCAGTCTAAGGACTTTGCATTCTGGTTCCATTCCTGCCTTCACATGGCTATCTCTGTCAGAGAAAATACACTGCAGCTAGGCCTGCACTGTCTAATTGTGCCTGCTAAAATAGCTCAGCAAGAAGATGTGACTTACTCTATTCTGCCTGTACAGATTTACTTAGGGATCAGAAGCTGATAGAGCTTTAATCCCTTCACTAAAACAGGAAAGTGAAGGCTTCACACTGGACAATGCAGGACCTCTCTATGTACAGTCTACCCTGAAAAATATTTAACACTTTTAAATCTTTATGGGATTGGGACAGTCTGTGGTTGCAGCATTCTGGGTAACTTTGGGACATTCCATACAAGGCACAAGCCAAGGATTTCAGTTCCTGCCTGAACCTTTCCTCACACCACAGATACATTTTCAAAATTTTCTAGTATGAACTTACCTAAAAAATTGTCTCTGCTACAAGTTCTAATTTTTGCATAAATTTCCATAGGTGTTGCAGAATATTAAAGTTCTGCCTTGTTGTTAATTTTCTCACATCTGTCTCCTGACAAACAAAGCTGGAATAATGAGAACCATAGAGTGGGGTTTGGTCAATTAGATGTTCTTTTTCAGAAACATAAAGGTGAAAAGCACAGAGAGCTGGAGCTGTTCAGTGGGCTAAACATGCAGTGGAGTGATGTAGATGACTAAGTTCGGGAAGGTTAAGCTTCCTAAGCACTCCTGAAGATCAATTTGCAAGGCACCTGCTGTTTGCTTTCTATTTTATGGATCTAGGTCAGGAAGAAAGTAATGGACATCTCACATGCTTGACATTTATTATTTTTAGTCATTTCTTGGTTCCCTTTATTGATGGCTTTTACACACTGATCATGTTGAAAGCTGCCCTGAAGATATTTGCATTTGCATCAAAGTGTGGCTATTCAGGGAGAAAGCCAGGTCACATAAAAGTCAAGATGTCCCCTCCCAATGAGACAGTTCCCTCTCTGAAATAAGCCAATAACCCGTTCACTTGACACATTAAAGTGACAGATAAAATGCCTGAGGCACAGTTTTATTATGTGAGTTCAACGGAGTGATGACATAAATGGCTTTCCTTTATACCTACATTTGCCCTCAGGATGCTTTGGTTTTCTTAAGCTATGAAGGTTGAAGTGCTGATATTTACGTATCATTAGTTCAGAGGTAAAGGTGAGAATTCCAGCAAAGGTCCTTAGGCACAGTGTTAGAGTGTCATTGTTGCTGGCTAAATTGGTGCTTTTCAGAGCTACACAGATTGGTTAAACACTCATGCATGGGAGACAGGCAGAGAGAGGGGGAAAAAAGGACTGAAAACAGACCCACACAAGCACAACATATTAGCTGCCATTACAGGGCAAAACAGAATTGATGGGAAACTGGAAAATCAGGTACTTCTTGAGGATCACACAACCCCTTTGCTTATGCCAGGAGTCTGTGTTGTGGCACTTCTCTGCTACAAATATGAGGTAGGTAGAAGCCTTAAGTGGTGGTGTTCGAATGTCTGTAGAGAATCTGTCTCTTGCTGAGAACTCTTGACTTCCCTTCAAAGCATTGGCAAAAGCTGAATTTTTTTGACTTATGTAAGTAGACAATTAGACCTTTTATATTTAGCTCATTCTCAAGGAGTACCTCTGGGATGTAGCAATGCTATTTCTTGTTATCTTTACTAGCATGTGATAAGCCTCATTGGGTATGGATGAAACTAATTGCTCAATTTTTTCCATCATTCAGCAGACTGAAGAAAAGCATTTTAAAATTTCCCCTGAAAATGCATGAGGAGAGAAACTCAGCACACCTAAACCCAAGCCTTTTTTTCATATATCTTTACTGCATTGATAAAAGAAGTGCCATGAGATACTTTAAGTATGTCTTAAAGTTTAAAGAAATAGTGTAAACTGGAGTGTTTAGGTATGTAAACTTGTTAGGTTTAAGGGTATTTATGTGGTCGATGAATTGAATTGCTCTGTGTGCTTTGCTACATCCGAATCTGGAATTAAAGGGCATTGTGTCCAGCCTGGTTTCTGAGCAGGAGTTTTACAACGCTGCTCTGAAATAATCTCAGCTGGGGCCAGATGAAAGTAAAGCTTCCCGACTGATCTCTGTCCTGCAGGCTCTATTTCAGTTCTAGTAGGACAGTGTACTACACAGGCAGTCTATACCACTATTCTTTCTGCTTTAATTTTAATGTCAGGAGAAAAAAAAGCCAATGCATCAGGAGCTCTTTGAAGCTGTTTTGGTATTTTGAAAGGATTATATTCTTTTTCTATGTTAAGCATATTAACATTTCCAATTATGCTCCTTGTCAGTGGGGACAAATCAACTCTCTTTACCTAAGAGTTGCTGCTTGCTGTTACAGAAGAGACTTGTACATTGTTCCCTGCCATGGGGATTAATTTTTCCCATGTAATTTCTGTCAGAACTGGGTAGAAATCAAGTTAGAACTTGATTTTGATGTGCATCAGCTCCATTTTGAGAGCACACCTATCCCATGATTTACACTTCTACTTCTCTGAATACCAATAATAATATTATACTGTTTAATAAAACAGCCCTTGATTTTAAACCGGATAGGTTTTCCTATCCAATTTTTAAATTGGATAGGAAAAATATAGGTTTCTGATACATAATAAATAATTGTTGTAATAATTAACTGATACAGATATGTCCAATAAGTTATCAAGTAATCATATTTAACAATACTTGTTCTACACAGCCCTGAGTCATGAAAGATTGATAAGTAATTAAAGATCAGTCTTGACTATATAAGCACATGACAATGTATTTGTGTTTTTAATTTGGGCAGTCTACATCATGGCAATTGCATAATGCTAGCAAAGCGCATAACCAGAAATACAGATGCCTTTAGGCAAAAATAAGAGTTCTGCCATAAGCTTTGTGTAAATTGCCCTTCAAGAGAAAATGTGACCTTTGTGGAAAGCAAGTTGTTTGTTCATTTATAGTCAAACAAAACCACTAAGGAAGGGAGTTAAGCAGGTTTACAGAAACTAAAGTGTGAAGATAAGAATAGCTTAGTTGAAAAGACAATTTCCAAAGCTAAAGAGAGTGATGGTTGAGGAATAAAGGTGATTTGAAAATATCTGAATACTCCTGGAGTGCCTTGGCTTGCATATGTTTATTCCCAGCTTGAGGGTGGCACCTTCTTCAGGCAGAAACAGAAGTCATGTTTATCACCGTCCTGTGCGCAGATGGCTGCTTGTCCTGGGCTGGCTTCGAACATGTCAAAAGGGATAAGGGTCATTTCACTTGAAAAAGTACACCAGGTGAGACACCATTGTCGTTTCTTCTGGCCTATCTCATTATTTAAGCTTTATAGCAAGGCAGTATTGTGGCTGTTATATAACTATTATTGGCCATATTTGAGATTTTATGTAGCACATACTTACATGCTACTTTACCAAAGGTACTACTTTGTAGATTTACAGAGGAGACCAGAATAACGAGATGATAACAAGACACAAATTATGTGTTCTCTCTGGACAGTGTGTCAAAGCATGCTACATAAACTTTGGGTAAAAATAGGCACTGGAGCTCCTTTGCCTGTATTGCAGAGGGCAAGCACTGTGCAGAGATTAACTGCAGAGGCGGGCAGCTGTTTGTGGTTTCTTGCTTCACACTTGAGCAGATCCAAGCAGCTCCTGAGAATTACTTTAGCAGCCTGAAGCTCCCTGGCTGCCTCTGAAAAGTATGATTTGATGAACTCTTGCGGGGAAAGAATGAAGTGAAAACCATTAAGATCCTTCCATGACCTGGTCCTGGAAGGTCCTACTCGCTTCTCAAGGTGTCAGATCTTCTGTATAGATTGTGATCCAGTTTTTCAGTGCTTGTTCTGATGTCATTCTCAGAGACCCTAAAAACACGTACCCTCCAGCAGACCAGCTGCAGCACTTGGTGTGGCTGGAGTGTTTGGTGGAGTCTGCATCTGGAGACTTTGCTTTTCAAAAGTACCTGGGATAGACTCAGAGTTTTAAAGCTGTGAAGCACCACGCTTGCTGATGAGCTGTCTTCTATCACAGAGGTGCTGTGCTGCTGCTAGTGCTGGGCTGGTGCTCATCAGTTTATGGCTGTTCCCAGCATGACTCACTGGGCATCCATAGACATGGCACTCTCAGAATTAGCAAATGTAGGCAGTATCACAGCCCGGCCTGGTGGGGGAAAGGAAAGCACAGATTCATAAAATGACAGGGTTGTGCACAGTGGCTTCAGATGATGGGGAAGTACTTGCTGGGAAAGGATTGCTCAGAGCATTTTAAGAGTTCTGCCTTTCTGGGAGGAAAGCAAGACTTTTTATTTGAATGAGACACAATTGGTAATTCAGTTTTCAGAAGGCAGTTTAATGAATATTTCTTGTCTACCCAAGAATGTATAGCATTGTAGTCAACTAAGGTCTTTCTCTAAGCCGTTACAAGCATTTATTTTCTGCTAAGGAGAAGAAAAACATGAACAAACAGCAACAAAAAAAAAATCACTGAAAACTGGCAAGCTAAATGCATGTTATGAGTCTTGAAAAGAGAAATTTCTTCATAATATTTTAATAAAATATGTATTGTTTCCTACAGTGTGTTATAATATCTCCTTTTTTTATGGAAGGAAAGCTGTTAGAGGAATGCATTTGGAATAATGGTCTTAATATTAGGATAGAAACAGTCACTCTTTTCTTACTCTCATTTTGAATGTGTACTTAAATAATGCTGAAGTTCTTTTTTCTCAGTTAAATCATATTTTATTCTTATTAAGAGACTGATTCTGTGGAGACCTGTGTTCCTGCAGATTCTTTACCAGAAGTAAAGATTCTTTACCAGTTGCAGCAGTGACGCCTTCACCACATTAGGAACACTTCTCTGCACCTAGCAGGATCAATTCCTTCATTTTGAAGCCTTTTTTTAAACTTTGTTTAACTTCAAGAGTAGCTTAAAAGTTTAGAAAGGTTTTGGCTGATTCTGTATAGGATGTGGGGATAAGAGTCTGTGTGAAACCAGAAGGAAAACAGAAGAGATATGAAGCCCTGGAAATTGGAGATGCCTTCTCTTAAAATCCAATTATCTGCTGGGAAACAAGAAACAAGAGGAGAATAATTGAATGGGACAATACAGAAAGTCTATCTTTGTAGTGCATTGAGCAGGACGTGTTTCAGCTGTCTGGTTGTTACATGAGCATTGTTATTTATCTGCTGGGAGCTTGCTTCTGACATTATCACTAAATTGGTCCCACAGTCTGTTGTCCATCATCTACAGTAATTCAAAGATATGACATCTCCTACTTGGTCTCTTTTACTTCAAGAGCACAACAAACCAAACAGCTATACATTGTCTTGTAAAATATCTCAGCTCCCAGAAATTAAACGTGTATTTGCAAAAGCTATTTAATCATTTAGTTTTTGCCTCAGAGCAAAACACCACTCAAAGAAATTGCTTATAAATGTCAATTTTATTTATGACAGGAAGGTCACAGGTGAAAAGAAAAGAGCATCTCATTGCTAGTTTGCCTTTGTGAAGGGTGTTTTGAGGAAGGAGTTCAGTGAATCTTAGAGCCCTAGTGCATGGGTCACTGTGAGAAAGTGGCAGGAAAATGGTGAAATCACCCAGTGTGTCTGCAGCATTCAGCGCACAGAGAGTCTGTACTAAGTCACAGTCAAGCATTTGTCTCGTTACGTCTCTAAAACTTGGGTTTTGGTGGTTTGTTTTGGTCTTGTGTTTGTCAAAGAGCTACCAGGCATATCTGCTATGATTTACACTATTGGCAGTGTTTTAGTGTGTGTTAAATGGTAGTGAAATGCCAAGAGCATGGAAAGATGCAGTAAGAGTCTGTTTGAAAGCTGGAAGTAAAAGGAACAACAAGATTTGGATTTTACAAGGGCAGTCTTTAATAAGATGGATGACAGGTTTTCCATGCCTGAGATACAGCACACTGAGTACATCAGTGCAGCTGCCAGGGCCCTAGAAGCTGCAGCACAGCCATGCCATGGTGCAGAGTATGGCTCATCAGCCCTGCTGATGGATGCAGATATGCTGAGATACTTCCTGCATGCTGATGGGGCTCTGTACACATTCTCAATGCTCCAGACGGGCCCATTAGCCCAGTTTTTGGAGCCCTGGGACTCATAAGGCACAAGAGCAGGAGGGTCAGAAAGGTTGATTAATGGGTGTGCAGAAGGGTGCCAACCCACAAAGAGCACTAATAATGCTGCTGAGCCTGAGCTAAGGGGTCTGTTCAGCACATGGTTAGTGTGCAGTGACCTGGCTACAGCTGCCCCTGCACGGTCTCACCGTGAGCTCTCTGTGCCCACCCACGGGCTGCGGCTCCTCGGAGCTGTGCACAGATCTGCGGCACGAGGCAGGCTTAGGGCAGGATGGTACCAGCTCTCTGTCCTTAAGGGTGTGAGAAGGCATTGCAAAATCAGGCCAGATGTCCCTCTAACTTGGTGTCCTGCCTCCTGCAGCAGCTGCTCCCAGCTGGTCCAGGAGGCTTAGGAGGAGCAGAACAGGGTCTGTGGTGACTCATCCCTGCAAAGCCCCATCAACTGAACCTGCAGAGAAGATGCAGTGATCTATATTTACTGTAGTCCTAATTTGGACAGCTTATTCCCAAAGAAAATCAGAATTTGAGGCCAAAATTTGAGCTGCTACTTCTTCCCCAAATCTGCTTAGGGACCAAAGCTAGTATAAACTTCTCTTTTCTTCCCCACTGCCCCAGCTCCCTAGATATTGCAGGTGCCTGGGTATTTCTGAAATGAGTTTTCTGTGTTTGGCAAAGTTTACATCAAAATATACTGCACAGAACTTTATTATGGTAGATTCAGAACAGCCACTTGTTCATATAGATGCTAAAATGTGACATTTAAATATGAAACAAAATATCACTGCATATTATGGTTGGCACCGCTGACTTTTTAATGGGATAATGCATAAAGCTGTTGCTGCCATCTCACTGCTGGTGACTGGAAAATGGAGGGATGGGAATTGTGAACATTTTCAGCAGTGTTGTTATTTTCATTGAACTGTTGTGCATGTTCTGACCTATGCTCCAGATGTATGTACCTGTCTGATCCAAATGTACAGGAAGATTTGGAAAGATATGATACTGGCAGTGGTGGGGGAGGACTATAAACAAGGGGGTATATTTGTTCAAAAAAAAAGAAAATTTACGGATGGATTAGTTGACCAAAAGATTGGTAACAAACCTTCACTCTGAGAATAGCTTTAACATAAATAGTACATAAATCTTTGCACTACTAGTAATGTCATGTTTTTGTAAATATATACTATCAAAGGAAGCACCATGAGCCTTGGAATGATTCGTTGACACACAAATTTCCTGTCCCCTTCCCTGTTTAATTTAATGGATTTGACTGTAAAGAATAGGTTTGCTTTGAAGAGTGCTTCAAAACAAACTCTAGTGAGCAGCATTTAGTTAATCTGAAGTATCCAGTTCTGAATAAAAATCATCAATTTCCTAACAGGATTTGAATTTTTAAATATGCATCTTTGGTATACTTATTAATACAGAATCTGCTGTGCTTGAGGATTAAACCACAGTGTTAGGTATGCTAATAATACTTATTAAGTAAGTATTAAGGTCATAAAGAAAAGTGCTAAGGGGGTNCCCCCCCCCCCCCCAAAGTGCATATGATTATCTAAATTTTTATGTAGGAATTTTGCCTCTCTTCATTTTGATCTGATGGTGTGGAAAGTTAAGAATAATTTTAGTGGCTGACCACAATGAGCCCAGCCCAGGACTTTGGAGAGCTGTTTGGTGGGTGTAGAATAAGGACCCACAGTGGCTCCAGAGCTCCAGAAAAAAACCCACTTTCTCTTTTGCAGAATAACCAGTCAGTATCACAGCATCATTTAGGATTTCAGGTGTTTCTCTCTATTTTTTTCTTTTTAAATAAGGGAAATTGAAGAACAGTGGAGGGAGAGCCATAGGATATATATGGCTGTCTTTTGTTCTAAGAATATAAATTATTATTTGCTTACATAAATGCAAATAATTTATATTCCTTACCTTTCCATATTTAATAAAATAATATCTTATTTTGGCAAATCCCCACTGACAGGTTACTGGGCAGAGAAATCATGCATTTTAAAATCTCTTGGGTAAGAGTCTGCAAAATATGGCACTCAATCTTTATGTGTAATCTCAAATCATCGAAGATAAAATGATTTCATGAAGTACAGAAAAACAGTTGGTGTTTGCTGCTGTATTTACATCTCCATTTGGAATACAAATGATGCTGAAGAGTGTGTTTGCTCAGTTCTTTATGGAGCTGCCAAGCCTGAGCTCCTATCGGGCCAAGCAGCAGTTGACTCATCTGACCCTGGAGGAAAAATTGCTTAAAGATTCGTGTACCTTTAATGCTCAGCCAGGGATTACATCTGTGCCAGCTCTTGGCTTGCTTATCAAAGGTGGGTATGCTGGAACCTTTCTTTTGGTAGATTTTTCTGTTAAACGTGTTTTAAAGATCCTTGGATCACATTGACAGAAGGAACAAGACTGCTACAGAAAGGGAAAACACTGAAGGGGGCATTTTTGGTTTTGGGATGCATGCCCACATAATTGGATATTTTTACTGAAGGAGTGGCATATGTGACTCCGGTGGAGAGGAAAATAAAAATGGTTAGAATGATATTGGAAATAATAAGATTTAACAAACTCTAAAATATTACTTTATAAAACCTTAGTATAAACGAAGGTGCCAATCTTTATACAGATATCTCATTGCAAACACAGGAACAATCAGGATTTAATGGAGAGCATAGTTTTAATTTTTCTGCTTGAAAGTCAGATATTTCATTCCAGTATGTAAAATGGGGGAGAACAACTAGAGGATCAGACTACATAGTAAAATAATTGTTGTAATGTGACAACATGAATATACATCTGTAGTTCCACATAGAGGCAAATGAACATTATGAAGGCAGAATTTTAAAAAACACTGGATTAAAAAAAAAATAGTCTTTAGTAAAGTCTGGATGTCCCGGGCAGGGGAATAGGTACAAGTAGGAAAATGCCTGGTTGCATTATCTACAAATGTTTAAGCTCAGGCTGGAAAGCAGATTGGTGAATAGCACACATTTTAATGCTCACAGAGGAGAAAATCTGTGTTAAAATTAGAAGCCTTGACTTGCAGGTTATTGAGTATATTTGGAAATATAAGCAAGGACAGCGTGGGACTGGATCTTTTCCATGCATGAATTTTTGCATATGTTAAAAGGAAGGTCAAGACTTCCCTAATATAGCAAAAATTCTCTGATATACAGCTTGATATCCTGCCCTGGAACCACAGCATACTGGCTAGGGCAGCCAGCTGAATTATTCAATTTGAATTGAATTTTTAACTTGTCTCTATTCCTAGATCTCTTAAAAGGGAATTTGTGATTTTCTATAAGTTTTCTGCTATTCACATAAATTTGGAAAATAAGTTTTGAATAGTTTTGTCAGTTCACATTTGGCTAATAGCAATTGTAACTTGTATTGCTTGATAGCCCCTTGCTGGGGCATTTGTGAAACCTGTAAGCCGTGGATAAATGGAAGTGGAAAGTGTGATAGTAGTAGTTCATTCCTACTCTGAATGATACAGTGATGGCATTCCTGCTAAAATGTGGGCATTTTTATTGTCCCACTCAGTATTCCTTTTGAAGAAATCCTACCTTAATATAATAGCTGCACAAAAGAGGACCTCAAATGTGAAAACAGAACTGTGTTCTCTTTTGATCCCGTGGAGCTACTCTTCATGTCTGCAGTCATGGCATAATTCTGAACCACTTGGCAATGAACCCATTTCTCAGAGTCTTCTATTGCTGGTGTTTCTGAGCAGCTGTGTGTTGGCTGCAAAGGACGAGTGTGTACACTCTTCTTTTCAACCAACACACAATTTTGCTTAAGCAATGAGGCATTTGTCTGCTTTGTGTTTGAACACTGCTGGCAGCCTAGGAAATCTTTATTCTCTGTGTTCCTATGCACCTGCTAAGGGGGATATGTAATATCTCATGAGTGCTGATGTTGTCTCACAGTAACAGGTTTCTTGTAGTCTTATAGCTCTTGCAGTGGTACCAAGTACAAAGTTCTTAGCTTCACTTTTCATCATTTTTTTCCTCTTTAAATCTTGCAGCAGAATAGCTCTGAAATCCATTTGGTGGGGTTTTACATTGCAGCTGAATACACTAACATTTTTGCCACTTGTGTATTCTTCACTGGCATCAATGACATTTCATCCTGTTCTGTTGTGTCTCTTTTCCACTGCAAATACTTTAAGACTGAAGGTTGAGTTTGTCTGTCAGAAGTCCATGATGACGCTGTTTTAATTTGATCTATTTTTCTGTTTTAATTTGGAGATCCGGACAAAAGGCTTTGCTCTACTTTGTTAAGATGAAAAGTCTCTTATCAGTGATGGTAACAATTTTTATGCTAAAAGTGTAACATGTAAGGTGAGGACTCAGCTTCTTTGAGGTAATTGAAGGCTGTCTTGGTATTTGTGGTTTCTCCTGTGTGTGAACCAATGAAGATGAATGGTTGAGTTTGTTGATGTCCATTCCAGGACAAAGGGGTTCCATGCATGATCCATCTGCACAGTTACTGTCACCTAATGAATTCAGATGTGCAGCATTCACAGAGAATTTCAAGCATCACCAGCTCTAATTGCCTTCTTAATCTTATTAATTATCTCCTTTTCTAACTTTTATTTAGAGTCAGCATAAAAATATTCTTCCTGCTGAAATAACTTCATAGGCAAAGTTCAAGTGAGCAATTAGTGATTGCATCTGGTTTTGAGTTATTTTCCCAGCTTGTGGTAGTTCAGTTAATAACCTTTTAAAATTCTCATGTATATCCCCAGGCAGCTGTAGGTCTGTTTCCAAATCTACTGCAATGTTCAAAGTGCTCGTCTTTCTGGGACCATCTGCTTCTCTTCTCCAAAGACCATAAAATCCTTGGCAACCCCTTGAATGAAGCTCATACTTCCCAACATACAGGAGTATATGGAAGACATAAATAGAAAAATTATGGGAAGATTTTAATTCTGATATTAAAGCTGTTTTGCATTCAATGACCATTACAGGAATAGATTTTATGCCTGAAAGCCCTTAGTGAACCATTATGCATATCTGCAGTGCACATAAAGTTCCATTCCAGGAAAACCAGCAAACTTCTGAAAATGGGCATTTAATTATCAAGTATCTATCACAATCCTGATTCTCTAACTCACCAAAGATATACAATACCTAAACAGCATTGGCTCTACATGTTTCTTAAATTATTCCATTAACAAATCTAGGGAATCATTCAAAATCATTCCCTTTCTTCCATTATCCCTCTGCTAACTCTTGGATGTAAGGCCTTGTCACATGCTACTTGCCTAAATGCTGAGCCTTTCCCTAGATGTTGGCTACTTACTGGTATTATCCATCATAGTGTTCTGATTTTTATAAGTTTTGAAGTGGCAAGTATGATAAATCAAAAAAATATTTGAACGTACTAACATAAACTTGCAAAACTGAAGCCCAAGTACTGGCTAAAAGAAATTAGGTAGATATTTAAGTCTTAACACAAAAAAATAGTTGTTCCGAATCTAAGGATTTTCTCTGTGCACTACAGTTTTAGCATGAGTTTCAGATCAAGGGAGTTAACTGTGAATTGTCTGTTTAACTGAAGTATTTTAACTGTCCATGATTTCCAGGTTTCTTCTTCTGCATTCCAGAAAGGTACACAAGCTGTTTTCTCTGAGATGGCCAGTTAGCCACACAAGCTATGCCTATAAAAATAGACTTACTCAACATTTTTCTGGTTCTAAAAAATGCTGCCTTTTCTATAACCATATTCAAAATTTTTAGGATAAATGAGCTTTAAGATCAGCTGTTTGGGTTTGGGGTTTTTTCCTGTTCCTAGAGGCTATGCACTCACTGAGTTGTGCCAGTAGTCTCCTTTCTCTCTGGGAAGTAACCCTTCCTGAATACCGTTCTTGCACCATATTTCCTATTCTTAGGAATCTGGTTAACTTCAGATCATTGACTCATACAATTTTATGGTTTTCTCTTGTTATTTCTTGTCTAAATCCACCATGAACATAGAAGAATAAAGAACACATTCCTGTTGAATTTATTATAAACCCATGCTGATGATTATTTCCTGCCAGTACTTCAAGGGTGGGATAGGTATTTGCATCCTCAAAAACATTTATTTGACTGAGGTACCAAGTGCTGAGCACCCAAGCTGCAGACAAGGCTGATATTCCTGCACTCTCCAGCTTCATTTGTGCCTTCTCCAATGGAGCTGACATGGGTAGTGCAGGTGGGTTTGATCCAAACTTTACCTGAATGAGCTCTTCCCTCTTCACTGATTATCCAGGAAAACTAAGGAGACTAGAACCCTAACTCAGCCCCAGACAGCTCAGCTATTTCTCTTAGACAGCTGAGGTGGAACATGGTGGAGATACACCTCTGTCAGTGCTTTGTGTTTGCAATCTCTGTCGACCTTCCCAAGGTGGCCCAAACCTGGTCATTTCCAGCAGTCTGAATCCTGGCCCTGGCAGTGCATCCTGAATTGGTGCTTCCTTTGTCACTGGGTGATTTGGGGACATTTTCCTCTTCAGATGTGGTTATTTGAAGCTGCAAAGCAGGCTGTTAGGATCCATGTTTGTAACTAAAATGCTGTTGGTCATTCCATCATAGACTTTTGCTACCACTGGTTTCTTGCATAAACTGTTTATATACTTCCATGAGATGTTTATATATTTTTATATATATGTACATATCTCATGGAAGTATATAAACAGAGTTGTGCAGTTTTTAACTCATGGCTGCTTTGCTCATGCAGCATCATCTAAGAACATAGTCTTCCAAGTCTAACTGATCAGTTGTATAACCAGAGGTCAGTTATGTGGTTGATGTCCTGGCTCAGCTCCAGAGCTCCATATGTTCAGGCACTGTTTCTCAGAAAAGCTCTGCTCTACAGTCAGGACTGTAGCCAGATCCTTTGTATTGGAATGTCCATCTCAGACTGCACACCCTGTGGTGAGCCTTGCACAGGTGTGCTTTGGACTGGATATGCCTTCCCACCGATGATATAATTTGGCTTTGAATTTGTGCAAACAGCCATTTGTACTTCCTGTTCCTCTGCCTTTCATTTCCGTGCTCAGTCAGGTGTGTGATTGCTACATACCTCTCAGGGAGCCTGCTTTTATTTTAGTAACAGCCTACATTTCCTTATCATCAGCACTCTGTATGTGGCACAACTCAGAAGTAGTTCTTCTGCTGGAAAACAGACTTGTAGCTTTGTTACAGCTTACAGATAAAACAGTGACATTGATGACTGGAAGAGCTGCTCCAACCACAGACTGCCAAGGCAGCCTCTGTAGTTCACAGCAATCCTTCCATTATCAGCCAGTGTGACCCTCACCTTACATTCTCTATAATTTTTCTTTTTCAGTTTTGGAAAAAGTATTGCCTTATTAAAATATTTAAACAATAATGCATCATAAGAAATGTACCAGATAAAGAAGGACTCTTTGGCACTTACCAGATGTCTTAAAGGTCTGCCATCCTTCCTACTTCACCCTTGCTGCCCTCTCAGAAACTTCTTTGAGTCAGTGATTTGTGTCCCTGTAAGTGGGATATGCCTCCTACCTCTCACTTCTGTTCTTGATGCTTTTGTCCTTTATCTAACTCTACAAGTAGAGTACTTGTAGGAACAGAGGTTGGTTTTTCTAAACACAGCTTTGATGGTCACTCTATCCTCACTTAACTAATTTGCTCTATTGATTTGTTAAAAAATGCAAATGTACCTAATGGGTGCTTCCTGGGGGTTTCTCTAACCTGTCACAAGATTTTCTACTGTATCTTAAGAGATGTTCACTGTACCTTTATCTTATCAGCCTTGCAGGTTCCCAGATCAGAGATGACAGCCCTGGCATTTGCCATGCTTTTTCCAGTCATCTCCTTTCTACTTGTTCTTTTTTGGCAACCCAGGGGGTTAACATAATTGTCCATGTTCAGTTGGGAGAGAAGAGACTTGGTAAAAAGCAACCCTGGTAGGTTGACCTCCCTGTGTTTTGGATTATATTTTTGTATAATAATGAAAACCTGGAATTGTTGTAAAGCTGCCTTTGCCCTTTTTTGCCTGTCCACCAGACAGGAGAGCAACAGAGAACTGTAAATGTCTTCATCCCTTGAACATTCTCTGTGAATTGATATCCTGTTTCAAGAGACTGAGGAATTTCCCACTCTAGGCTGCTAACATGCAATTGCATTCATGAAAATGAATGCCCGGAGACAGAGGCATGTCCTCTGGAATCAGCCCACTCTGATGAATGACACATATTTCCATAACAGCATAGGCAGTGTGGGAGCCTTGGGAGGGAGATGTGACTTGAGACAAAGTCACATTTTTTCCAGTCTTCTATTTCAGGTCTGACATAACTTTGCCGCTTTCAAAAACAGGCTTACTCATTTCTTTGATTTATCTGTATTATTCAGTCTCTAGACCTTGTTTGTGGTTCCTTATGCAAAATTCAACACTTTTACTAAATTTGTGGCCCTTATGTTTGCATTTCATTTTTGATCAAATACTTTTTTTGCATCAGTCATATAAAATATTCTCAAAGGGCAGAATTAATATTTCATTAGTATGTTCAACTACAGCTAACATCACTGATCAGGAAAGTATTTTTTGATAGGAACTGTTTAATTGTGGTCAGTCTGGTCTTTATCCAAAGCCTGTTGAGTGGAAAATGCCCAAGGACTTCAGCAGTCTTCAACTCAGACTTCCATGAGAACATTTCTTTGTGTCTGGCAATCAAGTCTCTTTTAGCCTGTGAAGTCTCTCTCTCATGGCAGATTAGAATATACACACATTCAGGGAGAAAGGGAAGGTTGGCTTAAGGAAAAAAAAGATATCAAACCCATGTTGATTATGTATGATATTTTCAATGAAACAAAGAATTAAGGAAGGTACTAGTT
Source organism: Erpornis zantholeuca (assembly GCA_013400515.1). Taxonomy (NCBI): domain Eukaryota; kingdom Metazoa; phylum Chordata; class Aves; order Passeriformes; family Timaliidae; genus Erpornis; species Erpornis zantholeuca. The sequence continues at coordinate 61,980 of VZTN01013328.1, read as the reverse complement.
ATTTTCTTCAACATACTGTTAGATTTAAAATAGTATCACTGAGATAATTTTGTAATTTTGATAAAGGGAAATAGCTGATTTCAACCAAACTGAATTTATTTGAAAAGTAGTTTTTTTCAGATGTCTCCTACAGCATTCATATTCATTTCTGGATGGTGTGAATATGAACCAAGACATATGTTGAAACTTGCATTAACCGCCTGTGCTAGAGGTTACATTGCTCTACACAAAATTCAATTTTTCTTTCAAAATTAGTATGATTAACTAAGGTAGCTGGCTGGGAAGCTCCAAGGACAAAGTGATCTCCAAAATCTAATGTAGAAAATGGGTATCATGGGGATGATTCTGAATGGAGAGAAGGTGTGAGAAGGCAGAAAATATGAAAGCTAGCTGTTGATAAACAAAACCAAAGAGACTCTTACTTACTTAGGTAAAAGTGGTCTGAGTTTTGATGGACAAAGACAGCTCAGGTGAACAAAGAAGCTGGAGTTACAGAAAAGCATGTATTGAGTAATGCAACAAGGGATGAAGGAAACCAAGCCAAAAGGGACTTGGCTTCAAAAGGTGCAGTTTTTCAATATTTTAATTTTTTTTTTCAATATTTTAATTTTTTTTTCAATATTTTCAATATTTGTCAGGCTTATGGTATGCTTTTCTCCTAATGATTAATACAAATAATCTTACATTTCTCTGCTGAATATTGAAAATCTTCCAGCTGTGGACACACTCAAGGCTCATTCGGGATAGCTCTGGACAGATGGTGGTTGGAAAGTCTTATTGTAATGAAGCATTATCAGTTTGGTAGGTTTCTTGATAGAGCATATTTCTAACCCTTAAATATTCCTTGGTATTGGAGGTCTTATTGACTTCCCACAGGGATCTGCTTCAGATTATGCCTTTTCACTGTGGTCTTTATAATAAGAAGCCCTCAGCTTCTTACTGCAAAAGCCTTTCCATGAATTAGCACTGGCTAGACATGTATATCCTGTAAATAAATCTGTGGTTTTACCTGTTGACTCAGAACATTAGCATGAGCAGCAGGGTTAGATCCTTGAAGAATGAACTTATTTCATATTTTAAATTCTAAACTTATTCCTTCAGCCAAAATCTCTTCAGTTTAAGCTGTGCGAGAAAGGATTTTGATACAAACAATCCTAGGAACTATGGACATCAAAAGGAAAAGCAAACCAAAATATAATGTACAAATACAGTAGTGTTTCTTGATTCACATTTTGAAATCTTACGTATTTTGCAGTTTTAAAAAATCCCAACCAAAGGCAACACTGAATACTTTCTGAACTTTCCTGACCAATAGTGCCCAAATTTGTCTTTACTGACTAGCAGGCATCAGTGTTTCCCAAAAATTCCCTGCATGTAAAGAAAGAAAATGTTAACTTACAAAAAATAATTTAAAAATAATAATAAAAAAATCCTTCATCAGAAAAGCTAATTTCCCACTCAGAAGAACATGGTTCTTTTTACTGAAAATAAAAATACAGGAATCAGTGTCTCTGAACTAGAATTGCTATACAATTCAGGGATTTTCCTTTCCTATTAAAGACACTGGCAGTTTGTCTCCCAGTGAATACATTAGCCCTTGTGTTCCTGTGCCTCCCTTTTTATTTTGGTGAGCAGTGAAGCTGGCGCCAGCACAGCCTGGAACTCATCCCACGGTGCTGTGCATGGATGGCAGCAGAGTCAAACACACTCTTTCCCCACATGAGCAAACGACCCAGGCTCATCTTGGTGACTCACTCAACAAGAGATACTACCAGCTCATCTCAGTGATGGAAGATGGTAATTATGCTAAAATTGATTAAACCAAGCTCTGGAGAAGCTCCTCTGATCCTAGAATAGCAGCTGAACTGCTTGACGGGTTTGAATACTGTTCAACATGGAGTGACTCAGCTCCTCTAGCCTTGGAGTACTTGAAGGATCTGGCTCGTGTTGTTGCATTTGCCTGGTTTTAAAATTAAAACCAAGTCTCCCCAAATGGGGAAAAGGGGTTTTTCCCTCAGTATTTATTTAGGGATCCTTAGGTGCAGCACTTTGTCCCGGCATTCCAAAATGCACGCACACGATACATCGCATATACAATTCATAGACCTTGCAAATTAACATGTCTATCAAAGATTCACCAATGAGAGACTTGAATGAATCCCCCATTCTGAGGAATCCCCCCTCACCCCAGGATGCTCCTATCTTAACTTACAGGATGTGTCCTAGAAAGGACCTTGGTGTCTGGGGATCCAGGATGTTTGATCTCCTGGCCTAACGGAACAGTGGGTCTTGGCTAAGTTGTCAAACTTAAAGAATTACAAGTGTGTGGGCTAAAAGCACTAAGAATACATGAAAACTATATAAAAGGGGTACAAAAGAAATCATCCTGGCATCAGTGTACTCAAGAAACAGCTTCTAGGTTTCTCCCATAAGATCTTTGTTGAGGTCTTATGTACCTCTTGGCCCAGTCCATACCTGCTGCTGCTGACTGATGGATACCAGATTTATCTGAACTATAGGTGCAGCCAGGATGGAAGGAGCCACTGCTCTGTGTCATATCATCATTTCCTCTAAGGAAGGAAGTTTGTCATCTGTGTCACTGCTGTGTGTTATTTGTTTTCAAAACGTATTTTATAACATGCTAACATACCCAGGTGTATCTCTGAGGGTTTTCCTCCGATTAGCTCAGATGGATGTTTCTCACGTTAGAAAAGATCTCCACAGTACTGACTCTGAAGCACTTTAAGCATCAATTAATGAGCAACTACTCATTTTCTATCAAGGCTCTTCCTATGACATTATCCTTTCATTTTTTGGACTGACCGTATAATTGATTATGTCCCCATTTGCCTTGCTTGTGTGAAATCTTTCCAGAAAATCTGTTAGATAGGAGGCATTAGCATTGGGAAATACTTGAAGATTTTATTTAGTACAGTCAAAAGTGTCAAAACAGCTAATCGAACACTTTTCATCTCCATGACTAATGAAAGATAAAGTTATTGCAAAAATATGTCACAGGAATCTACAAATTTTAATGAAAAATAGCAACCTCATTAAATCTGAAGGCAGTTAAATGCTACTGTGGGAAGTGTCTCACTGCAGAGACCTTTGCAAATGAATAAGGAGCACTACCACTGTACATTTTTGGTGTCTTTAAGTCATACATACTGCTCCTAGATAAATCCCTCAGGGACCTGGGACCTGAGCCTGTTTTTCTGCAGGTATCCAAGTGAGTTTCTGGTAGGAACAAAGAATCAGTTAGAGAGTAGGAGTTTTATCCAAGAAAGACAATTCAGTGCATGTCAGTGGTAGCGCAATGGTAGTAAGTGCTGGTTAAGAGGTAGCAGCTACTCTGCTGTTCTACATTCACATGTCCCTAATATTTCTTTCTCAGGGCCCACAAGGTTCAGTGAAACTCAAATCAGACTCTGGATGTTGTAGGCATTCCTTGGAGGAATTGTGCACTAGTTACAAATCTGTGGTGCATTGGCAGCTATGTAAGCAGGGGAAAAATCTGTCTTGCAAGTAAGTTCATTTCTTTCATCCTGTCTGGTAGTCTGTCCTCTTACTATGACCAGTAAATCTCATCACCATACCCTAATTCACTGCTGAGCTCTACTCTCTTTCATGTTCCTATTTGTCTTTATTTTGCCAACTCTTTTCCTTTGTTTCCTTCCCTCACTCCTGTCTGTGATGCCCCAAATTTGTAAAAGATATTGGCTTATTTTCTAGAAACATATATCTGCCATCTTTTTTTTTCCTCGTGTGTCCTGATAAAATACTGAAGAACCTTGATTTTTGTATCAGACTGAGATTATATCCTTTGCCAGCAAGTGACAGAACAAATTTTCTTGTTTATGGAGGGAAAACTGATGCAGATTGTAATATTCTTTGGCTAAATTCAACTTTCATGACAATGAGCAGTTGTTTTTGAAGGCAGAAGATGGTTTAGTTTCAAAGGGAGAATGGAACTGGAATAGATAGGGCTATGTGTACTCCTTCCAGAGTGGCAGAAAACACATGATTCATGACAGTGCTGTAGAAATGCAGTGGAAATCTTGATTTTTCCGAAGAAATGTGCCCTTACATGTGAACCAAATAGAAAATCTATGGCATAAGCCTATTTTCTCTGCTTAGCTGTTGCCTTAGCCTGTGACCCTAAGCCATTCTTGAAAAGAACAATTTCATGGCAAGATGAAATTTGGTGAGTTCTTTATTCATTTCAGCTGCCTCTTGGAAAGTCACATTGCGATAGTCAAGACAGGCACAGATTTTAAGCGGAATTGCATTGTTTTCAATACATTTTAAATTAAGGCCATTTTGAGAGGAAAACTTTGATGACATGGAAGATATAAAAAGGGTCAGAAGTGGAGATAAAAGGGAAATCTTCTCAATTCCCAAGCTATACAACTTTTCATAAATTATAAAAGGTAGAGATTTCTGATAGACTTCCTTTGTACTGTTCTTCCTTAGAAAGATAAATGGTGAAAAGTTTGAAAACATTTGTCTAAAAGTAACTCTTTTAGTTACTGCTTTTTTGCAATAAGCGTATGAGCTTAATTTTCATTTGTCAGATGTTATTTACTTAATTCTTCTTAGTTTCCACTGAGGTGGTTTTCTCAGCTACAAACATGTATGACAAATACTTGTAATTCTTTTATCTTATTTTTTTTTCCCTATGGAGTCACCTCTAATTTTAGATGTACATTTGATTCCTTTTTATTTGTCATTCTGTGTCTAATTTAGTTTCCTGCCAGCTCAGATGTGACATTTCTGGATTATGCTAATGAATACTGGTTTTCTCAACCCCACCCCCAGCCAGCTTTGCTTCCTCTGTTTGATTGACAAAGATGCCTTCAGATCTGCTGGTCTGGCAGAGCTGAACTCAGGTCATCAAGCAGTTTGGGACCAATGCTATTGGGTCCCCACCTTAAGGCAGAGTTGCAGAATGGCAATGCTGTAACTTCACCAGGTTATAAACTGGAGAGAAGAAACAAGATTAATAGCTGATCTGAGGAAACAAAAGCTTTTTGATAACCACACTGCCTACTTTTCCAAGGGTATGAGTGCAATGCACTTATTCTTGTAAATACAACACTCTGAGAAGAGTATGGAAAAAAGTGTTTTCAATCTTCTATAGAGTGGGGTATTCACTGTAACATTCCAAAGTTCCTTCCTCTTTCTCAGAAAAGGTCTTAGTTGCCAGAGTAGATTATTAAAAATTATAATGTATTTCTTGCCACACAGGAAGGATCTGTAAATTTTTTTCTTGTGTAAAACTGCAATGTGTTGATATAACCTCTGAGAACAGATTGACAGGAATTTCTTGTAGGAATTGCTTTAATTTCTAAGTAGAAATGAGAGGTGTGCACACATATGTATATATATATATGTAAATATATATATAAATATATATATATTTCCAAAAAAAATCAGGTTGCTTCCTGGTTTTAAATGAGCTTGGGGTTTTGGTTTGATGGGTTTTAAAGATTCAATAGATCAAAGTGTTCAATGTTTGCTGTAAGGAAATAATCATATTTAGGTCACAGATAATAGAGGGGGGCTGTTGGATGTCCTAAAAGCCAGCAGCTTTCCTGGTACAGTGGCAGCAGATCCACTGGCAGGAGCTGCAATGCGTTCTTAGCGCGACAGCTGAGGGCAGGAAAGCTTGAGAGTGAGAAGTGTCCTGCTTTCCCAGGCTCTTACATCTCTGGCCTGTGGCTTGCTAACACAGAGTTTACAAGCTGCTCCTGAAAATTAGATTTATTTTTAATTCAAGAAGAAAAAGCATGGGAAATTCATGAGCTGAGCTAGGACCAAATTTTGCTCAGATTTAGTGTGTTGCAGACAAGCTTCCAAAAACCTGTAATATTGTCAGTAGTCAGGAAGAATTTTTCCCCTTCATTATCTCACTTGAACCAGTAGCCATCAGGATGGAAAATTTTCCACATAGTTGTACCCCAAGGTAGAAACTATATTTGTGCTTTTACTTGAACTAATTAGGAGTAAACAATTCTGCTTTTGCAGAATGCAATTTTCCTTACTGCCCTGAGGTCCAAGCAAAATAAGAGCATTTGTATTAGTGCCCTTTTAACAGCATCTTATGTAATACTGATTTATTTGGTCTGAACATCACTGTGCAGACAATTAACAAAGAAACATCCCTTTTAAAAATAGATTGTAATCTATGGAGGATAGGAAAGAGGTCTTGAATATCACATTAGACATTTAAATGAAAAATAATGAAAAAAATAGATTCCAAAACATAATCTCAATGGTAGCTGGATATTTTTTGCATCATTACTTCCATGCTGGATTCTTATTAAACCTAAATCTCTGAGATTTTTGAGATTTTTTTCAGACAATTATCATTATTGTTAATATGTGTAACTTCTTATAGGTTCAAAAATCATTTTCTCTATTCTTCACCTACACCAGCTCTAGCCAGATATAAAGTAGCCAAAACCATGGTGTGAGTAGCCCAAGGTTGCAAGGAACATTGCAGTATTGGTGAAAGCCCTGTGCCGGGAACACGGATCTGAGAAAAAAGCCGTGAAACAAATGGATAATGGACTGGAAAACCATAATTCCTTGCATTGAAGCATTGATAATACTTCATTTTCTTGCACTTCATGAATGCAGTTTTGTTCTACTTCTTTAACTGAGAATCACTTCTAGGTTTCCCTAGAGTTTTTGTGAAGAGTATGAGCAAGATTAAATTCCTCTCAAATTCTGAGGTGCAATGGGAACAAGTTAATGAAAATTGGTTTAAAAACTTGATGGTTGAATTCTGTCTTCAGGTTCTGTGTGAGGCCCTTGGGGACCCTCTGTGAGTGGTACAAATGTGGCTGTGCTCAGAAATGGTTTTATGAGCTCTTCTATCCATGTTCTGTGAGCATCTGCCCAATTTCACAGGCTTCACAGTGAAGTACAGGACAATATTTATTTCAGGGGATAATGTCAGAGTAGTTTAGTTGTTTTAATGCTCATTCTATGATATAGTTTATCTCATTTGCTATGAATGACATATTTGGCATATGTAAGTAGTGGAACAGTACAGGCCCAAGGGAATACCATATTTCCTATCATCATGTATGGCTTGCACTTAGGCTGAACTCTATTTTAATTGCTGCAAACTCTTAGGGAAATAGAGATGCAAATTTTAAGATGTTTTTCTAGTATTTTATGTCAACTATAAACTCTGAGTGTGCATACCTGTTAGGAGACTGGAATTTGTGTCTCTTGGGACTTTTGTTATTTTTGCCAGTCTCCCTTGGCTTGTTTTCCTGCTGCTTCTGAGTCAATAGGGATTTGCACCTGCTATTGAAAGAGCATGTTTATATCTTCTGGTCTTAGCTGACTACAGACACAGTGACACCTTTGTCAGCTACCTAATGGAACAACCTTCTTTGCCGTTTGTATTCAGTTCAGGGTACAGAGAGGTTCTGTTTGGTGTCTCCACTCAAATGTTTTGGGCACTTTTGAACGATTGTGCATTGCAGGACAAATGTGCTGAGAACATAATGAGCACTGTGGGAGGGGAAAGTGACTTTGTATTTTCTTTTTGTATTTTCTTTTTCCTGTCATACATTCTTTTGTGGCTGTAATATTAGACCAGTGCCAGTTAGGCTACTTGTAAACCTTGTTCCTCCCAGGGTTAATCAGGATATCCAATGTCTGCACAGAGAGTTAATTATGAACCCAAATAATGTCTTAATCTTTCCATAAACCACTTATCAGAGGCTCTTCCAAAAGACTGTAACATGCTGAAGAAGCCATGTCTTGGGCAACATGGCATGGTTTCCTGATAGCAATGATATTTTAATTGATAAGCTGTCACAAAGTTGGTAAAACTTTTCTTGGAAACTGAGAAAAAAAAAACCTGCTTGATACTAACAAGTTATCCAGAAAAGGTGAAAGTGGGGGGAGCTCCTTTACATTTGTTCCCCAAATGAGCAATCCAAGTTAAAGCCATAACTGTCTGAACACCCAAAACTAGAGCATCCCTGAGACTGCACACCCAGGCTGGGGTTCTCTCCTGGGCAGAGGTGAACATCAAAGTGGAAATTAGTGAAACTGGAACAAGGTGAATGGGAGTTAGAAAGGACAGCCAGGTGGAAACAAAACTGTGGATCTTACCAACACAGCTGTCTTGGTGAGCTCTCTGTTGTACAGAGGACCAATCCATTTTCCAGGAGCAGCAGAGGCAAATATCATTCCAGGATGCCTGAGAGCAGTATTTTTAACATGAAGAGTGTCTGTTTTGCTGATGTTGTAGTTGTCAGAAGATTAGGACATCGAGGATGAGATGCTTAATGCTTTTAACCCACATAGTTTTTAGTGTTTCTCTAATTTAGTAAAGGATTTGGATACCAGTTTAATGGTATTCCACATGCTAGAGAGAGGAAAGGACTAAGGTTCTATGCTAAATACTTCCTAAAAATTAAATGTGATTTAAGTGCTTCACTCTTCTAGACTAAGGATAGATTATTCAGAAAAGCCTGCCTATATCTTAATGTCTCATATGCTGCTTTTGCTATGAAATATTTGCTAACTGTATCCATCCATTAATGATATGTGATTTCTGATTGGGAGTTGCCTCTCTGTAAGAGGTTAGGTTAATAATTCAACTCCTCGTTAAAAGCCATTGTCGATACCCAATTTTCCTCTGCTTGCTGTCCTCTGGACTATTTTTACCTGAAGGTTCACTGAAGCCAAGGGGCCCAGCAGGAACAGGATGTACTGGAAAGCAGTTGAGCCTGAGGTTCCTGATTTGCAGAACCAGTGAAGGATTCACTTTCCACTTGGCTGCTTCCACTATCCCTCTCTTTTAAGTAACAGCTTAAAAAAGAGAGATAGTGGAAGCTGCTGTTTAAGCTGTTGTTTTTAACTGTTGCTGTTGTGCCTTATATTTAATGAGGACCATTCTTACAAGAGAAATTCTTGGAATTCTGGGACAATGTAAAAAAAATCAAGTAATTATATTTGCATTTCACAGTATTTGCTGTATTTGAAGAGTAGACTTTTTATTTAGCACATCTTCCTGCAATGCACTGCTATTGCCTTTCCTCTTTTCCAGAAAAACTCACAGAGAGAGCTCTTGAAATGAATTCAAGAGAAATGTTACAAACATGCTTTTCATGTCCCTGCTTTGTAGTTTCTGGATGTTTGTCTGGTTTTAAATTTCCCATGGAAAAAATAATCCATCTCTTCTATAACCAACATTTTGCTATTAATCATTCATTAGAAATTAGGGAGGTTCACTCAGAATTTTAAATGGGATGTCTAGTCAGAGCTAAAAAATCTTATAGCTAAGGGATGTAAAGCAAGCATACAATGAGAGTGGAAGATCAGAACAGCATGATTTATTCTGACAATTTTCATTTTTCTCTTAAGACCTGTTCGCCTGCCATAGAGGTTTACTCTAGATATATATAAAATACTATTTAAAATACATCTATATGGGGTCAGTTGATAAAAAATGCTAAAAACTAGTGAGACAAAAGGTTGTTGTAATGATCTCTGTGCTGTTAACTTTGAAAATTGCAATCCACAGCTGCTTTCTTTTTTGTGCGTAGTTTTATATTGCTATGATTATGAACTTTGGTGTTTTGTAATGTATGAGCCTTGAAAACACAGGTTCATTCTTTAAAAACATACTGCAGTCCAAGCCTGAGAAGGTGTGTAAATTACCATATTTAGAAGCATTTTCATCAGAGTGCAGAAGTTTTACATCTCCAAAGTAATGCAGCCTTTTCTCCCCAGAAAGCTTTCACCTTTTTCAGAAATAGCATTGCCATAGAGGAGTCATATAAGATATAGGCAAAATAGAGCTCTGTGGAGAGACAGTATCCTGTATTATATACAGCTGGGAAAAGAAAAAAAGACAAGATTTTTGGTGCAATAAGTACCAGAAACATCAGTGAAATGTCTTCTATGCCTTCTATAAACAACCTGTTTCTGAAGTTCACAGATTGTCATGGAAATTTTCTTCAGCATGTAACCCAATTAAAATTTTTCTCCAGAGAATTTTGAACATTATTGATATATCTGGGAAAGGATTTCCAGTAATATAATTTTTAATTCTAGGCAAGCTGTAGATTATCTGGTGACACAAGAGGTCAAAATCAAGCACTCAGGAGCTGGGCGATGGCAGGAAAGGTCCATATCTGTAGCAGGGACCAGAGGGATGGTACCAGGTGGGCAACATGAACAGGGTGAGCAGGTGGTCAAGAAAGCAGGAAAGACACATCTGGCAGCCCAGAGACTTCCACAGAAGTTTGATGGGAGATTTCCCTGCATGGGACATTTTGTTGTCCTGCAATCCTGCTCCAGGCCCAGTACACAGGGCAGGACCAAGGTTTCCAATTTGAAGAGAGGTGCAGACAGCAAAAGTAATAATGAAGGCAGAGTCTTTGTGTTGCTGAGTTAGTGAAATTTCATACATTCCTCATCAAGCTTTACACTTTCCTGCTGCAGCATCTCAGAGCAGTATTATCTGTTGCTATGAAGTTGAGGTCTCTGCTCTATTTTAAATTTCTCACTGTAAACAATTACTAAAGGCAGGAGAGATGGCTTGGAAAAGGACCTTCTCCTACTTTCTTGATACTTTTAGAAGCCTGCACTTGAGAGCATCCCCCAGCCTGTTCACTCAGGTATTATCTCCCTATTGCTTTACTTTAATCCCTGCCAGCACTTTGGCTGTCAGTGAATCACCAGTGGCCACTGTGTTTGCCAAGTGTCTAAATGAGTGCTTCTTCTCACTGCCCCAGAGAGTGGGCCCAAAGCTGTACTCTGAAAGCACTTCCTCTTCTGTGCCAAATAAATGCAATGGGCTTTGATAAAGCATGAGGCACCTCCCTGCCATCCCCTCACACTGGAGGAAGCTTTACCAAGAATAGTGCACAAGAAGCAAGCTGGAGAAATGTGTTACTAACTAATGAGCCCTGCATAAGATGCTAATCATGGTCGTGAAAAAGCTTCGAGAAGAAGTAGAAATAATGGTTTCTTAAGGGCTCACTTTTCATTTTTTTCTTTGGAGAAATGAAAAGATTTTGTTCACAAAATTGTGTTTTTCTAGTCCACTGGTTTAAAAATTATTCATAAGTCTTGAGTATATAGAAATCAATTAATCTAATAGTGCCTTTATACCGATATTTTATTACATTATCTGAAAATGGGCAGCAAAATTACTTATCTAATTACAGTTAAGACTATTGTAATAAGAAGAAATGGGACTTTTTAGACAGTTGGAAATGTACCTCACTTTTCCTTTTTTTCACCATGACAATCAGGGATACATTCAAATAACCCAGGTTTCTTCTTATTAAAGTTTATCAGCCTTCTTTTTCCTGTGCAAAACTCATTTTTTATTCTGATTAAATGACTTTTGTTTTTGTACTTGTTATGCCAGAACGGAGGAGCATCAGTGAGCAGTAACATTACAAGCACTGTTTATCTCCCAGCCAATGACACCCCTGATTTCTTGCAGTTGGGAGGGATCTGCTCATATGGCAAATGCTGCAGTTCTCAATAGGTTTTGTTGGATCTACATTTCAAAGAGAATTTTTGGGATGAGTCATGCATAGATTGCGCACCATTTATCCTTCACTAACTCATCTGGAATACCACAGGGAGTAATTGGGATTTTAAGTGGTTTATGATATTGATATTCAGTGCAATGTGAAAAAGCTTAATTGTTTTTAATTGAGCAGTAGTATAATAACCATTTTCTTTCAATTAAAAATTCTTTTGGGCCAAAGGCAATCACAAATCCAAAATGCTTTTTTATGGTTCATTTTCCTCACTTTATTTCAGTTTTGACAGTTGGAGCCTTTCTCTGATGATGGGCTCCAAAACAAAGAATTTTGTTGTTCTCCTGTGAATTATATTTCAGAACTCAAAGAGGGCATGTGGTTCTGTCATGATATCTACAGAACTAAATAACTGAGGCAATATTTTCTAATATGTCATTTCAAGCATGTGTTGTTAAAGCTTTACTATGCACAGTCAAATGAGCTAGCAGAAAAATCAATACAACAGCAGAAAAACTCTTTTGCCTGCATTACTCTGTTGGATAACAGGTAAACAGCTTATAGTTCTTGTAGGAGCACCAGCATAAAATCCTGAGGGGCAGAAAATCAGTTTTATTTCTAGCAAGGTAGGCTGTGCATCAAAGACAAGCATATATAAATCCTGAATCTTCTGTAAACCACAGATGTGTGCAAGAAAACAAAGTGAATAGAGTTCACTAAAGGTGGGAGAGAACAACAGCCTTCAAAACAAAATAGTTTGTGGGTTACCCATCCGAGAACAGGATGCTGCTATTTTACACATAAGAAATGTACTCTTGTCTTAAGGGACACTTTTCAAAATGCATGTTTTCTGTCTTGATTTCTATGCCTTTAGTTTCTTCTTATATCAACCTTTGAAGGAACTTCCCCTTTATAAGTGAGAATTATCAACTGCTCTTAACACATTGCTCTTAGAAACTGAGTTTCTCTTCAGAGAAGTGCAATTGCTACCTGATTTCAATCTAGCCATTGAGAGGGAAAAATGTACTACTAAGTTGTAGTGAAAGCTGCTTGAAAAAGGAACACTGACTCAGTCACCGTTTGAACATAACATTCAGGAGAACTTCTCGTTCCTTCAATCATGTCTGACAGTTGATGTTCTTTTAATACAATTACTCCTCTTTAAAGTTTGCTCAGATAATGAGGACTGCTTCCAATTTGTTGGGGATGTGAATGTTCCAGGACTTATACTTTGGCTTTTGAAGTCAGGTGTGTTTTGATGACTGCTTTTTTATGCTATTCAAAAGATGCACAAATCTGAACAATAATTCATTTTACATTTCAACACATGACAGCAATTTAAGTTAAGCCTTTTCCCATGAGCAAGGAAGGTTCTTTTGTATTTTAAAACTCTTTTTTTTTTAGAAAATGTTAATGGGTCTGACAGCAGTGAAAAATATAAACTGCAACCAAACTAAATTTGTTTTACCCTGACAGGGAAGATGGAAGTTGTTACCATGGACACAGGTGGAGCACATGAGACAAGGTGGTTGTGTGCAAAAACACATGCAAAAATATTCAACTCTGTTCTTGTGCTTAGCATCAGGGTGTCAAAGACCTGAAGTAGGAGAAAAACACAAGGAAGCAGAATAAGTGCCAGAGAGGCATGAGGCTGTGGACGTGAATTGATCCAGCTGGAGGCTGATGGGGTGAAGGAGTCGATCTCCCCTTGGCGCCTGGTTGCTGGAGACATGGCTCTCAGGGCAGCATGCTCTCTAGTAATCCATTTTAAACAAAACTGTGGTTCTAATTCAAGCAGGCTGATTAAATTGTTTATATTGTTATACTAATTTATACTATTACACTAATTGCTGCTGGCTGTTTGGCCTGACAGGCACTGGGAGAGAGCACACAGCTGCTCATCTGGGGCAGGCTGGTGACCTCTCACTGGAGCAGCACAGAACCATCGCAGGCAGAAATGTCTCATCTCATGCCAGCACACAGCTTTAGACAACAGAAAAAAAATTAATCACTAATTAATATAAAATTATTAATCACTATTATTACTGTTGTAATAATGAAGGGCTATCAGAAGGAGCTCCCTGATCCACTGGCCATTGACCCCAACAAAGAAGTAGCCAATTGCTCCTGTAGCCAGGAAGCCTCAGAGGGAGCAAGAGTGCAGGCATGGACACACACAGGTACAATGAACTGCAAATAAGATATTTATCTCTGATCCTTTTTCAGAGAGGTGTAGGTGTCTGCAGAGATCAATCTGTGTAATACACTTGAATGAATGAGCTAATGGGCTGGTCTATTTTTAAAGGGTAGTTTTCTTTATGTTGGTTATTGAACCTACCTCTATTTTAGAACTTTGACTTTACAGGAGGTATAAAAGAGTTCATTTTTTTTTTAAGTTACTGCTTAGGATCAGATCAAAGATTTTTGACTCCAAAAAGCTTCCTCAGCATAAACATTTTGTTCCAGGATTTTCAACATATCCATACAATGCAAAACATCCACATATGAATCAAATGAGTGGAAGGATATGCTGGCACAGACAGCTCAATGGTAGTTCTCAATTTGGAGGCACGACACAAAAATATTGCAGCCTTTGCTTGCATTACAGTAAAAGTCCAATTTGCCATATTTGAAAAACGGGAAGATTAGGTATTATTTTGGATTGAGGATATATGATTTGACAATGAAATCAATTGATATTAGAGGAGCAGAGAAGTGATAAAAGACACTATTTATGTGAACTTGTCATGGACAATGGTAATTAGCCATCTCCCTGAGCAAGAGAGGATGAAGAGGGATATCAGGTGTTTTGGAGCACCTTGGCAGCTGCGATCTTCTTTAGCAGTTACGTGCAGCTTTGTGTTCCTTCAGTTTCTCAACCTAAGAAGGATTGTGAGATGTGAGGTTTCAACTATTGCTTTGTCAGACTTTTTTGTAGCTTTGAGAGATTATGTCAGATCTCTATTTTCCAGACATTTTCATTATGTGCTGTTGTAGTTGCCCTGGTGAAGTGGCTTCTGTTGTCAGTTCTGCTGGGCCAGACAAAATGGTTTAAATTTATTTGTCTCTTTTTCAAATAACCAAGTAAGCAAACTGCAACTGATGAGTTTATTGCTGTGTCTGAATGCTAAACAGGATGGTGACTTTGGAAAATGCTGTTTATAGAGTATATTGACAGAGATTTCAGAGGCAGAATATCTGGGTTCGTTGCTTCCAAAACCTTGCAAGTGCAAATTCCTAAGCTCCCAGTGTAAAGGAGGTTGCAGGCTTAGGCTTTTGTGGATTTCTGTGCAAAGAAATATGAGGAACATGGAATAAATCAATTTAATATAATGTGATGTAAAGACAAGTTCTGCAGGATAGTCTCAACCCTCCAAGCAGCTCTGATGGGCGCAAACCTGGGGAGAACACTTGGGATTCCAGGTGAGAAAGTCATGCCACCGTGTCTCATAAAACCCCTGCTGCTGCCGAGCCCCCCTGTGCCAAAGGGAACCTGCCAAATCCTTTGTCTGCCTGTACAGGACACAGAAAACAGAGCAGTATTTCCTTCCCCATCTGTTTTTGTTCACGTTCTGTTTATTGTGATGATCATATCACGACATTTGTCCTGACAGAGTGATGTTGCTGTGCAAGCCAAATGCCAATCCATGTTTCCAGCTTTCTCTGAAGACCAAGGAGGTCATAGTGGGGGCCGGGGGTGGCACAGGACAATTTCATTTCATACTGCTTCTTTCTCTGAAAATCATATTTCATCTAGAAAATGGATATGGTATTTGACACTCTGAGAATCATCAGGAAGGGAATGGAAAGGAGAAAACAGCTTGTTTTGTAAGAAGATGAGCAAAAACTATTCTGAGGCCCATTTTTTATGTCCTGAAGATGATATAATATCCAGTATCACCAACAACAGTGCTGTACATGCTCACAGACTGCTAGTGATCGGTACTAAGGAATTAGAAGTAAAATTTGGCAGGGAAAGGAAGCACAAGGAAAATAATTTCTATTTTAACTACACAAAATCAGTTTGAAAATTACATCTATTTTGTGGGAGAAACGAAATCATTTCTAAACCATATAGTGGATTTCTTTCTTCCAAGAACTGAGGAAAAAAAACCTTGTTTTTCCCTTGAAAAAATTAGCTTACCCAAGTTTCTGCATATTTTGTTCAACTGCCATAGAACTGTATCTATATTTTATTCACAGGAAAGGACTAGAGCAGGAGCTCAGGTCATTTCCTCAATGATTTGGTTAAAAGACACTTCAAAGCTATAATAAGCATAAGCAGGACAGAAATCTCAGAAGGCTGGCACAATCTTACACCAGCTAGGATTCAAGATTTTTCAAAAATCAGAGGCCTTATTTATTCGTCATTAATTATTCCTTCTGCTGGAAGGTTCTGTGCACTACTACATAAAAGCTCCACAAATGCAAATGTGTGGATGAGGACTGAGGGAAGGCCCATGTGGGTTGATATCCACACTGGAATGCAGTGTAGGAGGCACTGCCTGGGCCACATCATATACTTACATAGAAATATCCATGGAAGAAAGTACTTAGGGAAAAAAATGTTCTAGAAAATTAATTTTCCTTTTTTTTTCTGTCTCACTTGAGGAAAAGAGGTTATAGGGCCTCGGGGAAGTTTTGGTCCAGTTTCTCTGTCCAGAGGTCTCGAGGGTTTCCAGAAACAGTCAGAGTTACTGTCCTCTGTCACTTTTCCCCTAGAAGGTCCCACGTTCACTGCAACAGGATTCATATAATGAATGAATGTCCATGAGTCTCCCTTTTCTCTTATAGAGAGGAAGGAATACGGATTATGAGGCCCATGAAGGTTATATTACATTATTAGTGTGATAAACCTGAGCTCTTCAAAGTCAGGCCATCTGCATGAAACTGAACTGTTGTTCCTTTGTGTATAATGTATTATATTATTCATTATTATAATCAAGCACAATTGTACTATGCTTTATAGGTCTCCTGCTTCATTAAGTCAGAAAATCAACAAAGCTATTATTACTTTATCTCTTCATTTTTCAATTTGTGGCCCATTTGCTAGTGATGAATCCAGGCATAATGTGAAGGAAAAATTGCTACTAATTAATGGTCTTTCTGTGGTGCTGCTCCCTGGATACAGATTCCTTTTCAGAATGTTGGGTAAAGAAATGTTGTGTGATCTTTTACAAATACAGAACCAATACAAAGAGTGAGTAAAGGAAATGTGTGTTTCCGTGTCACCTAGCTGAGATTTACAGGGCCTTTTTCTTACAAAGGCTTTCTGATATATGAACTGCAGTGATACCTGTCAGACAAGAGTGTTCAGACTTAGACAATCCAAAAAACAAGATAAAACCCCACTGTTTCAAATCAGACTTCCTGTGCCATAATGAGAAACACACAGTTAGTGACTAATTGGGAGAAGAAAGTGGTTTCAGTGACTTACCAGGTGGAATTCACCCTGTTATGAGATATGGCAACAGCAAGACCTCCTGGTAAGGAGGGCCCAGGATTTTATACACAGTGGTGAACAATGAAAACAAGATGCATAAAAGGCTCAGGGGAGCAGAGAAGGAGTTGAGATTTGTGATGCTGAGGAAGCTCTGAACTACTTCCAGATATTAATTTTGTAAGCAAGAATGAATTAGTGGATCTTATTGTCATGAAGTGTTAGAGGAATAACTCAGAACAAGGGTAAGCACTCCGGAGATGGGCCTGGGGCACCAGATAAAAACTGTAGTGTGCATAACCAACAGTTTACCCTTGTATTTAAAAGGAGTCTGCTTAAAAACTGTCTTGTCCTTCTAGATTTTATCATTATATCAGGCTTGCTGGGCTAAACAAGAGCTCCTTTTGCCTTTCTTTGTATTGGCATAACTGAAATGCTCTAGCATTGCATGCAGCATCCTAACAGACTATGCTGACTTGAAAAAAAAAAGTCATATACTATCCTTATCCATAAGGAATTAAATTAATTAAATCTACACTGTTTGAATTTTGCCCCTGAGTGTATTATTAGATTACTTGCAAATATTGTGACTGAAACAAGCATAAAAGTCTTGAAAGTTTTTCAGGGTGTGCCTAGAATTTCAGGCAGTTTTTCTGTCAGATTCAAGGCAACAGCTCAGTGTTTACCACTGTGAACACAATATCAATCCTTTGCCTTTTTGTGATTGTCTCTGTGTGTTTGAACTGTAACTGCTCAGCACTGTAATTCATGCCATTGAACAAAAAAACATGAAGTAGTTCTTTTTTGAAAAAGAACAGTTTTCCCATCACTGATTTTCTGGTGATGGAGTGTCTCTATTCTTTATTCTCCTTTATGTGAACTCAGCTAGAAGGTAACAGTTTTATGACTCCAGATTTATTTTCCCTTTATTTTTAGTAGTGAGACAAGAGAAGTGACCATCTGAAGTCATAACATACAAAAAGGAAGTGTAAGGGGAATTTAAAAATCCAAGACGGTTCTGTGCTGTGAATTTAATGATTAAAGTATGAAAAACAAATTGCAGCTTTTTATCAAAAAGAAATGATACTTTCCTTATCATTGTCCTTTTTATTCACTCACATTTTCTGTTCAAGTATAGACATCCTCAATTAATTATGGATTATTGTATTTACATGTTAAATTCATTGCATTACTTAAGCCTGTAGCAGTTTGGTATTAAATCAAAGTGATAAACGGACGAGCAATTCCATTAAATTTTCCAATGGAGATGTTATATTATGAAATGGAAATGATTTCTTCTGCTGATGACATTAAGTATGGTGGCACAGATAAATACAATAGACATTTCCTCATTTTCCAAATACATCCAAAATTAAATGTAAAAAAAATAGAGTAATCATATCCACGAGGAACAACAGAACCTATACAGCATGAGGCAGCAGCAAGAAGCCAGGGAGCTGAAAAGGTACATCTGAAAAAGGTGAGAAGGTAGCAGGACTTGCATTTCCTCTATACAACAGTACAGAACAGCCTCTGCCAGGCAGTACTTTTCCAGGTGGGGCTGAGCCTGTCTTCTGCTGCAGTGAAAACACAACTTCAGCAGCAGTTAGGTGCTGTAATTCCCAGCTGCACTGATACCCTGCTTTCTTCCCTCTGCTGGTGGGTCTGGCCCCCAGAGATGGAACCTCTCCTGGATGCACATGTGTATAAAACCTCTGTGTGGCTCCTTTTTCAGGGTAAATAATCCTAAACTGATATGGAGACCGTACTGAGTTACCAGCAGCCTTGGTTTGCCTGCTCTTTGATACACACATTTTGTGCTGGTGTGCTGCCATACATTGGAATAATTAACTCCCTTCAGAAAACTAAATTTTAACAAAGACTTTTAAAGTTCGGTTCTTGTTTTCTAAACTTTAAAGGCACAAATATTAGTAAAGCTATTACCTAGTTGCTTGGCACCATCTTCCCTGATGATTAATGTATGCAATGTTTCTGCCACAGGCACGACACAGCTTTCCAAGTAGCAGCAGGGGGTTGAAGCGAGATGCTAAAGAACATTTGTGCATGCAGCATTTAGTGACTATTTAGAAAAAATCTTTTTTTTTTTTATATTGCAGAAAGTCCACTAAGGAGGAAGCCAGGAAATAAATGAAAGTAAGGATCGATCAATCTTTGGTTGAGCTGGAGGACAATTATTCATTCCTCTGACAGGATCTCTCCTGTGCATTTACGGGACTGTGTTTTAGGATGGTAGACATGCATTAAACATGAAAAAAAAAATAGCTAATTCTTTCTATAAAGCATTCAGTTCAAGATAACTACAACCAACCACATCAAAAAATTGCCATGGACAGGACCATGCTCTGGCCCAGTTTAACTGATCATAAAAGCTATTTTAAAACAAACATGCTAGGAATTTACGCATCATCTTTTTCCCTGTACGTGCACAAGTTACCAGTGTTATCAATTGTTACTCAGTGGCTACCTAGACTAACTTGGTGTCGTGGTTTAAGTGTCAGGCATACAAAATTCGCTGTTTGTGTTGCTTTTCACCTGTGATCCCTCTTCTTCTGTGCATCCTGTTTCCAGCCTGACCTGGGATAGAAGTCACACCCCACCTGCAAGGCTCATCCCTTGCATGTATCTGAAACACATGAGGGACTTCAGACGGGACTGGAGACCTCTGTTAACACTTCGTGGTTGGAGGCTTCTCTGTGCAGCTTTTTTTACTTCCCTTCTAAAGCAGGAGAGTTACATTGGGGGTCAGATAATGCAGAATGGGTGGGTAGTGTTTGGGTTGAGTCAGGTCCTTGTTGGCACGTTTGGAGAGCTGTGTCTCCTGCTGGGAGTAGTTTCAGCTAGGCTTGGACTAGGAAAAAAGGTTAAACTACTTCAACCACAAGGAAAACTATTTATCAGTAATTCCTTGATATTTTCTCTCCACATGGCTCAACAAGAGTTGAGCTACAGTTCTGTACCCCAGGACGAAAGGGTGTTTGGGGGAGCTGTATTTATGAGCAGGCCAGAAGCTGAGGAGTGACCGTGGTTCCACCCAGCTCTGTAGGAACATGCCTTTGTTGAGTGGAGAGCTGCAAGCTCCAAGTTTCCAGCACACGTAGGATACAAACAAGGGGTTTTAACTTCTCCAACAGGGAGCTGTGAGGTCATTCCACACCAGCAGTGCCCTTGTTTTTATTTCTGTTTGTTCACAAGCCTCTTAAAAGTGCCTGTGGTGGTGAACCTTTGGCAGCAGGGCTTAAGGGAGCAGTGCTGGCACAGCAGCTCTGCCCTTCCCAGAACAAGGTGCTCTGCAGATGCCAAGACACCTGAAAAGCCCAAGGCACCTGTAAAGCCCAGAGCAGCAGCTGATGGGGCTGAAGGCTTTTGGCTCCTCTGAGTGGCACATAACAAGGAATGAGAGCAATCTCATATGTGCCAGATAGGAATAGGCAGAGGTTGTTTATGTCTTCACAAGGAAAAGTAAACAATGTGTCTGAAATTCAGTGCAACTGATGCACATTTTGGGGAGAATTTTTAAAGTAATTATTCTGAACAGCATAAAATTAAATGTATTACAATGAAATAACCTATTTTACTCTTCAAATTATAGTTCTTGGCCCTGATAATAATTTCATAAAAATCATGCTTAAAATGAGTATTTTCATGTGAATTGCTCTGTTCCTTCAGAACTAGTCAATTGAAAAAGTGAGCTAATAGCAGATTTTTAGTCATAAAAGATTCAGGTTTGTGAAAAGACTTGATGAATGACAAATCTGTGGATCTCCTTTCAGTTACTCTGTGCTGTTTGAGAGCATTGAGTTGAAGTTAGCAAGTCCATTTCAAATTGGAGATAAGCCTTGCCATACCCTTTAATTCCTCATTAATCATTAAGCTTGTGCAGTATTAAAGGATTTCTCACTGATATGAACATTTCTTGTATGTTAAGTTGGTGAGGTGTTATGTTATGTTTGATACTCATTTACCCTTCTTTAGCTCGCTCATATCCATATCAAGGTTACTTTAGTAGCAAAAGATCATTCATCTATGTGTAGATGTAATTAAATGAGGAATTCTTAATAGCAAGAAAAGAAATCCCATAAATTTAATGGCACTCAATATCCTTTTGTGGGTCCTTTTATGACCATCATCCTTGGCAAACATCTCATATTAGAAATTTTTTTGCTCAGAGATATTTGGGCTTCCTTTGATGGAAAAGTTTTCCATTAGTGTTTAAAAATCTGATACTAGAGACAGACTCTGTTTTGCAGAACTAACACAAACTTTTGTATAAACTTTTTATGGCATCATCTTCAATACAAAATAGTAAATATCAGCTATGAAGGAGCTTTGCTTTACCAGTCAGACCTTTTCAAGAAGATGACACAGAGGAACTGAACATCAATTCTAAATATATTCATATGATGGAGGATCCAGTTTGCTTCCTTCTCTGGAGATACTGTGACTCTGATTCAGATCATGCCTTCAGTATTTCTCATTTTAAAAAATGAAAATGGCAGTATTTTCAACCTAGCTCAAAATGTAGCTCTTTCAAAAAAATCTGTTTCAAAGGTAAATGCTGAGACTTTCTGACCTTTCACAGTAGAGACAATTTAAAAATTTCAGGGGAGTATAGTGGATCCATACTGCACAAATGGAAACAACTGCTGTAGGGCCTCTAAACATACATCTTGGCTTTGTTCTTACACACAAGATAAGTCCAACATTTGGCTTTATTTAGACTCTTAAAATGAACTGAGCAGCTAAATTTAATTGTGTTTTGTTTTCAGCCTAAATTGTGCAATGCCACTAGAAAAGGGATTTCTACCTATGTGAAAAAAACAAAAAACAAAGCCCAATCCTAAAATAAATTACATGAAGTGAGACCAAAAACTGGATACATTTCAGAACTTTAGCAAAATGAGTCAGGGATGAATCAGCCACAATTCACTGATGTAGTTGTAAGAATGGTCTGATGTTCCAGCTATGACACAGAAGACAAAAGTTCCACATTAAAATGAAGCTATTACAAGTGTAAATAATAAAGATTTTTAAAGCACAATGAAATGTGCTTTCCATAGAAAATTATACTAGAATTTATTTCCAGAAGCAGTTTCCAAATGCAGCTCCTGATTTCTTGAGACAATTTTGTATCCTAAAAGAAGTTTAAATTCACTGAGTTTCTGATGGACACAGAAAAGCTGAACACATAGGAAAAACCTATTCTTTGCATAGTCTGGGATGCTGGGATGGCAGCACCACTTTCTATATCCATGCCATTTCAGATGTGCAAGTGCAAGGCCTGAATGCTTCACATCCAAAGAAAAGTGTAGAAATAATTCATCATTGCACACACTTGTGGTTTTCTGAACCCTAACCCTATGTGGAGTTCTAAAGCCACACAGGGTTAGGGTTAGGGTTCAGAAAACCACAAAGCCCACAGCTCCAGGGTCACTGCAGCTGCAGTGGTCATGCCAAAACATGCCAACAATGCTTCAATATTGCTCCCTCCACATTTGTTATATTTCTCCCATCCCTCACCCACTGGGTGGCTATAAAACTCCACCTAGGGTTAGGTTTAAGGTTAGGGTTCAGAAAACCACAAAGCCCACAGCTCCAGAGTCACTGCAGCTGCAAAGGCCCTGCCCAAACAAGTGCCACAATGCTTCAATATTGCTCCCTCCACATTTGTTATATTTCTCCCATCCCTCACCCACTGAGTGGCTTTAATACTCCACCTAGGGTTAGGTTTAAGGTTAGGGTTCAGAAAACAACAAAGCCCACAGCTCCAGGGACATTGCACCTGCAATGGTTATGCCAAAACAAGCGCAGCAATGCCCAACTTTGCTCCCTCCACACTTTTTATATTTCTCCCATCCCTCACCCACTGGGTAGCTTTAAAACTCCACCTAGGGTTAGGTTTAGGGTTGCACTTTGGGTTAGTGTTTAGAAAACCACACAGCCCACAGCTCCATGGACACTGCTGCTGTTGTGCTCTAGCACTTATTATGGCCTGAAGCTGTTTATTATTTCTTAATAAAATTGAAATGCCAGCACATTCCAGAGGCTTTCTTGCAGAATCATCCTGATTTATCATCAATCTTTTCAAATTTTCTTGTCTGCAGTGGAAAATAATCTAAGCCTGGTCATTGATTCTCTTTCTATGATGTTGGTTGACATCAGAAGTTGGGTAGTCAAAACACTGCCATAAATAAACTTGAATTATTTTTAGATATGAAAATAACAGTATTTAGAGATCAGAGCCAACGCTGCAAATGAACTTGAGTTATTTTAATGCACACTGGAAATAGATACAGAAAATGGAAATGGAGCTAGGGAGGATGCTGTGACAAGAGCCCTGCTCATCAGCAGCTCTGGTTTACATCTCAGCTGTAAAGTACAGAGGGAAAATAAATGCAGCTTATCTGGATAATAACTGAGCCATTTGGTGTGAGCCTGCCTCTCCCCTTAACTTGTTATTTCCCTTTCTGGATTTGGGGGTTCCCATGTGTCTGATGCTCACTAAGAAGAATGAAACACAACTAATAGGTTTGGTCCAGAGGGCTCTGAGTTTTTCCAGATAAGGAGTTCCCACACAGACATGTGATGGCAACCCACTGTTCCAACTTGTCTGCTCTCTTTCTGTTAAAATAAAATACTATTATCTGTAATTTTTCTAAGATTCTTTTTTTTTAAGTCTCCAGTGTATCTTGTTTAACAGTTCCTACTGGATTATAGGCTGCTGGAGCAGGATGGGCAGCAGTCACTAGTAGCTCTGGGACAGAAGGTTTTTTCACTCAATCCAGCCAACTGGTCAGCATCTCACTATGTCAGTACAGGTCTTCAGGGCCTATCTCATTTATTTTAAAAGCTGTGGAAGTCAATGACCTTTAATGTTGTAGTTACTATTTCACTGCTAGCTATGTTTTAAATTATACCTTAAGCTAGGTTGTTCCACATGCTCTGGAACTGAGGAGGTGGATAAATGGGGACATCTGGGACATTAGTGGCAACAGGCCATGAGCTCCAAGGCTGCCACACAGCTGACCCTGACAGCTCTGCCTCTGCACAACCTGGCACCAGGGCTGGCTTTGGACCTGCTGGCTGCAGAGCTGGGAGCTGCCCTTAGCCCAGTGCAGCCCTGGGAAGAGCCCCCAGCAGAAGCTGAGTCCTGGGTTATAAGTTGGTCTCATATAGACACTTCTCTAACTCTGCTGAAAAGTCTAGTTTTTCCAATAATGTTAGTACCTTTGGCATTATCTTCTGATTTATTTCATTAAGCACAGGCTGTATGATATTAGACTCTTTAAAATGTAACAAACCTGTTTGTTTAGCATATGGTGATAAATAGCTCCAATTAACCTGATGTAGCTCATGACAACGCTTCTGGGAATGAAACGTGTGTAAACACATGCAGCAGTGTATGGCTCTTGTCTCAGTGTTGGTTTCAAGAGACTTAACAAAAGGTAGATGCTGAAGCTCATGTCCTCATAGGAGAACTTTGGTGATACCTTACCTGGTACTTTAAAAAGATAGATAATATGAAGGAACAAAGATATGGTTTGTTTTAGTGATATCTAAAGGAAGAATGTTCGTACAAATACTTTTTAGAGAGCATTGGGTATTTTTTACCATAATTACATGAACTGCTAAAATTAAACTTCTGCTTTGAGGGTTTTCTAAATGGTTTGAAACATTTTCTGTTTCCATAAGAAATAGCAATCTTTTCTACTTACTTTAATTTTCAAGCCATAAAGAAAGTTACTAAAATGTCTTTTGATCTGTAAAATTTTTAATGGCTCACATTGACATTTTACAGCAAAATGTCAAGAGTGTATTCAGCCAGTAGGATTTTTGCCTTTGTTGTGGATATTATTTTGGGTTTGGTTTTTTTTTTACACTAGGTGAACAGAAATAGGTAAGTAAAAGGGAGAAGTAAAAATTAAGTTCTCACCTACTGTGATGTGAGGTTGCAATATTGGGAACTACTTCAGATGCTAATTTCAAAATACTGTCATTCCTCACAGTAGTTGTGGCAAATTGCACATTTAATGATCTGAGTCTTGTCATGCTTGCTGAGTCAAGGGAACTTCAGAATTTTTTCTTGTTTTTAAACATCAGATCAGTTTGTTTCTTTTTTACATATAGTTATTGAAGGAAAAGCTAAAACTTAATTAGCAATAAAACTTAACAAGTTTCAGAAGCTGGCCACCCTCATCCTCTTAGTTCTGTGTGCTTCATATTTAACTAAAGTTTCTGTTGGGTTTTTTCCTTTCCTACCTCATCCATGGCTTAAAAGTCTGAGAATTTGTTCAATTATGGTGGCCATTATTTGCAATGACAATAACAGAATATTATGAAAAGTAGGAAATAATAAAGAAATACAAATTGGCATTGGTGATTGGACAAAAGTATTGAACTTTCATATTCCATATTCTAGAGACTTTTATAGGTCATTTATAGCAGGTAAAATGGTTTAAAGTTAAAAGAGGTGTAACATCCAGTAATAAGGAAAAAAATCTTCAGAGCTTGTATCACTGCTGCTTTTCATATAAGGACATTTCTTACAATTAAATTACAAGTATAAACATTTATACTATGTCTATAGCAATCTGTCTACTCATCTCATAACTGTAAATTGTAGATAAATTCTGAAAAGGTTGGACCACAACATAGTTCCATTCTTATTTTCAGTGAGTGGAGAATATTTTCTTTGCATTGGCAGTTGACTGAGCATAGGAGATGTCTGGAATATAATCAATGTTCTCTGAAGATGTACAGTCCAGTACTCTCTCACCCAAGTTCCTCATGATACAAATTTTTCCTGTATATAAATAGCTGAATTTGAAACAATAGGATGGAGAGATCACTGGGTGGTTTTGTGTGGGATAGATGTGTGTTTGAACTGGAACCCATGAAGGGTTTGTGTAAGACCCACTCAGCATATAACAGCAGCTTCCAGTAGGGAATGCTGCTCATGGAAGTGAACTGCTGTGGATGTAGTTGTTTCATAGCAAGAGAAATCTAGCTGGTGCTATTTTTAAAATGCCTGTGCATGTTGAAGACTGGAGGAAAAGCGATGGGTATGTCATATAAGTCTTTGAATTTCACAACGAAGAAAGAAATATAACTTATTGTATTTGAACTGAATCCCACCTGAAAAAAATTGAGAGTCCTTTTTCTTTGTTTGATATATGTTTTCCACAGTAATGCTAAGGATGGGGATAAAGTGAAAATTGTGAATTGTCACATAAAAGCTGATTGTGTGGTAACTCTGGAACAGCTAAAAGAAAAGCTAGAGGATGAGGATTTAAGTTGTTTTCCTGTCCTTTCAGAACATAGTTTGTCTCTTATTCTCACTCCAGTTTAGCCCCACAATTTTACCCCTCATGCCACCTTCCCCATCAGCAGGTCAGACTGAAGGTGCTGAGAGGCTGCATCAGAAGGGTTAAAATAAAAGGTCTACTTAAAAAAAGGAAAAAAGGAAAGAAATCTCTATCATTTCTCTAAATTTCTGTATAATAGCAGTAAGACAGATTGTTTAATTGAGATGTCCTAGATAGTTTTCTTCCCAAAGGGCTTTTGATACAGAGCTTCTGGATGAGAAACTGAATAACTAAATGGCTGGGAATTTTATCCATCAGTCTTTGTAGAAGTTTTAATGTGTAACAGTCATTGGTGTAGTATTTGCTGAATCCCACTAACTGTAAAATCTATAGTTTTATAACTGGACTTGGAAGGTGATTTTATTTTATGATTTTATTTTTGATTAGAGTTTCAGACATCCAGAATCTGATCTGTTCAGGTTAACTGTTGAGCAGCAAGTCAAGGAAGGGAATGGTTCCCTATGAGTTCATTGCCTGAAACTTGTTCAAATAAATTGCTTGGTGAGTATTTGTGAGTTAGTTATTAATTTCCAAGAAAGATCAAAATCCCCAACACTTTATGTGAGAGTCTAAAATGAACAAGGACCATATTTAAGAATCTAAAGAAGAAAGAAAGTATGTGCAGGAATGATTATTTAATTTCAGTCTTGTTTTTTGACAAGAATGTGCCTTCAATTCTTCACTCCTATGAACATTAAAGATAAGATCTTCTAAGGGCTTAAAGTGAATGTCTGTAAATATCAAGAATGTATAATGATCTCCAAAGCATTTAAATTCATTATTAGTAAAGTGCTTCATGCCTTTGTGATTGCAGTAGGGATTTGAATATAATTTTTTCCTGAGTTTCCAGCCTTGTTTTATAGCATAATATTTTTCATAATTTTGGCTAATTCTTTAATTTCCTTGAAATTAGCTTCTTAAATGAGGATATTTTCCAGATCCTTAACTTCTAGTTTACTGTACTAAAAGACAATGGAAAATTTGGCTTTTATCATTTTGATACACC
The DNA here is from genome assembly GCA_013400515.1 of Erpornis zantholeuca. Taxonomy (NCBI): domain Eukaryota; kingdom Metazoa; phylum Chordata; class Aves; order Passeriformes; family Timaliidae; genus Erpornis; species Erpornis zantholeuca. The sequence goes on along the minus strand of VZTN01013328.1, from coordinate 34,617 downwards.
AAAAACTCCATAGATAGAGTGTTTTAGACTGTTAAGGAATTTATTAAGGAGATTAAATTATTGCCTCCAGTAACTGCTGAGGATAACAATACTCTTTTGACCCAGCAGTTCCAAAAGCATGTACTTGAGTCTCCTTGGGCACTGTGAAAGTGCTCAGTTCTGACTTTTAATTGTATTTTTTGAATAATTACACTACAGGGTAATCATTCTGTTCAATTTTACTTTCTAGTAAGAATCTCTAAGTCTTCCAAAGCTCTCATTTCACTTCAATAAGCATTTCTCATTATTTTATTAAGAAAAAAAGAATATAAAAGTTTTTACTTTTTAGCATTGAAATAATTCATTTTTAGTTATTGAAATACTATCTGCATTATTGATGCTTCAGGCAAAACATGTAATAGCTGTGCTATAAACAAAACAGGCCTATTAAATTTGTAATATACTTCAATTACACTGACCCTATTGGTAACCCCAGTGGATTTTAGTGGGATCAGAGACTGAGACTGAGACAGAGACTGAGTATATGATGAGTAAAGGCTGGGCAGAAGGCTCACTGAATGGGCTCTCCTGGTCATTCTTTGTAAATTAATGTCTAATGCTTCTTCTCTGGCAATACTCAGCTCACTTGCAGAATGGAACAGTAGAAGATCGGAGGCAATTCTATGAAAGATGTTTCTGACCTTATCAAAAACATGGGCTAATCATTTTATATCCCAAAAGATATATTATTAATTTAAAGCTAAAGTTAGGTTTTGGTGAGCTTTTGTTGTATTAAGTACAAAAGAAGCGGATTTGACGAAAGCCAAGTAGGAGAAAAAGTATAAAGGCCTGCATTTTGACTCACATAAAACATGAAAGTGTCAATGCCAGTGCAAACTCCTGCAGTTTACTGGTGAGTCACTCAGATTAATGCTGAGGCTGTGACTGATTGCAGAACATTTGAGGTCTTACCAGCAATTACTGGGTGGAAGGTAATATTTACATCTAACTGAATCCTCTGCTTCCATTTCCCTGTCTGCAATGTGAAGCTTCCTATGTTTTTTTTTTATTTTTTATTTATGGAATTGGTATTATCTTTTGTTTGTTTTTCTTTGCCTGCTTTTCTGTTGTTCTGTGTTCTTTGTCTCTCATAAATTTGTGCCATTGGCCAACTGATAAGAAATATCATAGGAACACATGGCTATAGCTGATAAAAGCAGAGATCCCAGAATCACAAAGTCACAGACTGGCTCCAGAGGAACCTCTGCATCTCCTCTAGTCCAGCCCCCTGCTAAACCAGGTTCATCTAGATCACTTTACACAGAATCACATCCAGGCAGGCTTTGAGCATCTCCAGAGAGGGAGACTCCACAGTCTCTCTGGGCAGCTCCTTCTACTGCTCTGTCACCCTCAAAGTAACGAGGTTTTTCTCATATTCAGATGGAACTTCCTGTGTTCAGTTTGTGTCCATTGCCCCTTGTTCTGCTGCTGGGATGCTTTAGTCCTACTTGGTCACTTTCAGAAAAAAAAATTCACAGTGGCCATCAGAAAATTTTTTTTTTCTGCAGAAAATCTTCTAAAAGACTTCATTTCCCCCCATTTTGTCATTTTTCTGTAATCATTAGAGACAGGCTTATGGATGAGGAATATAACTTAATATCCCTCTCAAAGCTGCTATTATTCATTACATTTTTTTCTATTATATCCAGACTGAGAGGCAAGAAAGGCACAGCATGGAAACAGATCTTATACTGAAAGCAGAAATCTAAAAGCAACAGAAGAATGATATTGCTATATATATATATATACATACATCAGGCTGGAAAAATATGTGAGCTAGAAGAGTTTAAAGTTTCCTTGCCTTTCTGCATCAAGATTAGTGTTTTTTATAATCAATCTTTCCTTAATTCACAGCTGTACTCTCCAGAAAATGAGATGTGGATTTATTTCTACATGTTGATCCTGTTTGGTTTACTAAGGAAAATAAGAAAAAAACATATGATGAATTCTGATAATAATGGATGTTTAGATTAAAAAAAAAAATTACTTAACACCACCACAATACACCAGTAGAGAATTACATTCTATTTTTCCATTAAAAAAGGGACAGTTTTTTCATATCAAGACATTTACAGCGTGCTTTGTCATTTCCAAATGCAGTTTGTGTAGCTGAATCCCTTGGTATCCCATTACTGCACCCATGCCATCTTCTTTTCCAACCATAGCCTCCTATGACAGATTTTCAAAGACATTTCATCTGTGCCTCCATCAATGGGCATAAATATTTTCTTTTAATGCCAAGTCTGTTCAGACCTGACATTAAAAGGATGCATTTCTCTTTTCACTCTGAATTCAGCAGGGTAAAAATGATAGGCTGATATTCCACCTCGAATTTGTTTGTAAAGGCAGCACCTTTCCTCAGGGGTCTCGTGCCCCTTCTCCACACAGTTTTGCCTACCTGTGGGCCAGGCTCCTGTTGTGATAAGCACCAGGCAGATTTTGCAGAAAAGCAGCCCCCGTATCCCAAAACACCTGAGGAGCTAATTGCAGTGCTGAGAGAGACCAGCTAAACCCCTCAAACTGCCAAACAAATGAGTGAAGAGTGACCTAGCTGCTTTTAAAAAGGCACTGGGGACTTTCAGTGTGCTTCTGCCTCATGGGCATTACAATCTGGAACATGCAAGGTGGAGTCTGGGGGAGACTTTCAGTGGTGTCAGCAGGGTCTGATGGGGCTGTAATGAGAGTCTCAAGCACTCAGACCTCTGTGGTTGATGGCTTCTGTCTATGGAGCAGTGAGAAATGGCTCAAAATCTTTAAAGAGTATATTCTAAGAGAAGTAGCAGCAGGTGGCATGTGAGGGTCCCTGCTGTTGGGGAAGTGGATGAACAAGGAGGGAAGGGTCCCCTTAACTCTTCTTGCCAGCTCCTGTCATTTCTGCTCAAGTTTCCTTTATAGAGAGAGGGTGCTGGGACATTTCACACAGCAAATTTTGCAGGGCTTTTGGAAACATCAATCCACTAAGTTCTCCTCCTTGACAATGGGAAAAGTAAATTAGAAGAAAAGTTTTTTCTCTTAAGTAATAAAACTTTGATAAAAGCTGGGGCCATGATCAAATACTTCCAGCCCAGTCAAACATTCCTAATAAATGCCACTCATTCAAAAATCTTTAAGGGAGAAAGCATGTTTCTGGTCTTTTATCTGAAGTATTTCTCAAACGCTTGCATGTCTCAAAGACAACTTTTGCCTTGCTTTTGCACCGGTTGTTATTAAAAACAGAATTTCCTTTGACTCTGGTGATGTAAAATTCATCTTTAAAATTTTCTTCATCAAAACTTTCCAGATTTATATATTGGAAATTGCTGTAGTGATTCCTCAACAAATTGATACCAAAAAAAATTTCACAGTACTGGGGATGAAAGAGAAAAATAGATAACAAATAAGACTAAATCTTACAGTCTTTAGTATATAGCATTCTCATTGAGAGAAAGACAAAGCTATAATTCAAAACAGCAGAATTTGACCTAGTGACACAAACTGCTTTCTGATTCTTCTGAGGGAGCAGTGAAATGAGAAACCTAGTTTATATCTGCTATCTGCCTTTTTCACCAATCTTGGGAGCACAAACCATTTTTTAAAGTGGACTGCAATTGCTCCTGGCTATACAGATTAGTGTTCAAAAAGGAAAAAATGTCTTTGTCCCACTTTCAAGTTGTTGGCATCTTGTGCCAGTAAAGAAAAAAGGTCTGAAAGTAGCCTCAAAAGGTCAGGATGCTGGAAAAAAACCAGTAATACAAGGGGGCTGTAAGAAGAGGCTGAAGGGGGTAGAAGGACAAAAACAGGTAGGGGCCCTGTGATTGCACAAATCTGTTTGTGCAAGAGCTTCACCCTGCGAGTCTCCTGGTGCAGGATGGCAGCTTGTCGTCCTTAATTCCTTTTTTTCTGAAAACTGCAGGAGACTTACCTATATTAATTCATGCAACTGCAACTATTGTTCACTTTATCCTTCCTACTCCTGCTTTGGAAGATGTTCTGGGGAAGCCTCTGCTTATAAACTACTAGTATTTTTATGTCCCTAGAGAAAATTAACTCCACTTACTCTTTGGCTTTGAAATTGAGCCGTAGCAGTGGTTTGAGTGTATTAAAAAGGATTTTAATACATATATGTTGCTATAGCAGAAGCGATTCTGGCCTTCCTCTAAAGAGAAAAATCTGAGCAGCCATTACAAAAGCCACACAGTTTAAGTGTGCTGAGAGTGGCTAGGATCAAGTTAACTTTTTCCAGCATGGCCTGTGATGGTTCTGGATTTATCCTTTGAAGTGTTGATAAAAGCTCAGTGTTTTGTGTAAAACAGGGCTAGCCCAGTGTCAAGCCTTCTTCTGCACCCGCTGGGATATGACTAGAGACTTGCATGCAGTGCCTCAGAACAAGAGGATTCTAGATAGACAACTTTGGCACCTAGCATGTCGATGGTGGCAAAGCTTTGGATGGAGGCTGCAGAAGGACCAACCACCACCCAGCGAAGTACTTCTGAGTTATTTCATAACCATGTTTTAGATTTTAGTGGATAATCAGTCTTCTGCACAGCAGAAGGGGAAGGCATGAGAATGAAGATGACTGAAGGGGCTGTATCTTGCAGCAGATGTACAGAAATGGATGTTGCCCCTGACATGCCCAGCATTTAGTAGTGAAGGGCTTCTACTCAATCACTGTTGATTCCACCCAAAGAATGAATATTTTTGCTAACCCACTCTTGCTGCCATCTCATACAAAGCCCACTGATCCCTGTCTATTAAATGAGTAATAGGCTCTTGAGAGTCCAGAGGAGATGGAATGAAAGACAAACAAGAGGGTGTCTCAGGTAAGCAGGGGATTAGAATGTCCCGTGTGTGTAAAGAGGATGAGAGAACAGGTTGTTTCAGGAGAGCATGCAGAGTTGTCATGATACCTTCCTGTCTGAATTGTTAAGACCCAGAGCCCTGTGCGGAAGTAAGGATGCAGATTTTCCAAATTTAGAAGTCCGTATAGAGCACATTTTCTTCTTGATGCTTTCCTGTGACAGTCAATTCCAGCTGACAGCAGGAAGAAAAGACGTGTGCTGAATAAACCTTTTTATATTAAAAGTTTTTGCTTTTAATGTGCAATGTCTGCATTTCTGGGAAAAAATCCCAAACAAAGACCCAAAAAACCAAATCAGCCAAGTTTATTATAGACTGTCAAATTGTAATGTATTGCAAGAAATAATGTCATGCAAAGATATTCAGAACCTTTTGTGTTATAAAGGTGTAGAAATTGATTTCATTTTAGAGAATTAAATATGGACTAATCAGATTCTGATTATTTTACGCTGCTTTCATTTTTAAACTCTTATAGATAGGACACACACAAAATGTTTTGTTTGACATTTTTAAGGGATGTGTACTGAGCCTCTTAGCTTGACCAGAACTTCCACTTCTACTCAAAAAAATACAGCTATAAAAAAGAAATAAATAACAGTGAGAATTTTAACTCATTTCCAAACCATCTTATGTGTCAAATCAAAAGCGGATCAGTGTTTCCATGTTTAAAATGTGTTAATAATATGGCAGGCTGCAAGTAAAAATAGTCTTTATCCTATACCCAGTGCGTATTTGTACCCTATTAACCTACTTCCTTAGCCTCAGGAAACTAAGGGATAGAAATGTAGCTCATTGTCTGCTTTAAACACATAAGCTGTGCGCTCAGCATCCTCGGGCAAAAATAGCTGCACATCCACTAAGTGCATTAAAGTAACAACACAGGCCAGTGAGCCAGCCATCTGAAGAGGGGCTGCATAAACACTCAAGAAACTGAAAACTCCTTAAAAGATTTTTCTGGGGCAATTGTGAACAACAAATGTGTTCATGGAGACTTTTAAGCAATTTGTAGAGAGGAAGGGATCAAGTTTTCAACGCAGGTCAGTGCTAAGCTATTTTGACTGGCCCAGTCCTTGAAGCAATAGCAAGACCCAGGCACAGAAAGCTGCTGTGAAGTATGCAAAGCAACCTTGAAATGCAGGAGTGAGCAGAAGGTTGAGGCACATTCCTGCACATCCTGGAAGCACGCATTTCTGATGTCAAAGGATTTCTTTCCATGACAGCTATTTCACTTGACTAGTCAAGAGGCTTGAGTACTGAAGGACACAGGGGCACCTTGAAAACTGGCTGTGCTTTAGATACAGACTTGAGGAATATAAACAACTTTTCATATAGTGTCATTGTTACTGAAGTCACAGCCAGAGGGCTGTGCTGATTATTGTCCTAATAAATCTCAGCTGTGCAGAGCTCAGATCAAGGTTGAGTACCATGTTGCTGTGTATTTTAGCTGGAATAGGAGAGCAGTGAAGGGAACAAAAGACTCATTGGAACCATCAGATTTCTCTTTAATATATATTGCCTTGGTACTATTCTATAAAGCCTCACACAGGGCTGACTGGCTCTAAACCACCTTGGATTAGCAGTACACTTTACAAGAATCTCCACTCTTCAAATTTAGAGTTTCTCTTCTTCTGAAGCTGTTACAGCTCCTGTCAAAGCTTATTGCAGCTAAAGAAAAAGTGCAGTGCTTTTTTTACTGCAAAAGTATTCTTCATTACACACATGGCTGCCAAAATGCTACTGGAAATTATTGTCCCAATGGTAAATATTTAACTCCATTTTATCTCAATTAGATTTCACTCATTAAGATTCCACATTGATGTTAGCAAAAGTCAATGACTTCTTATGTTTGGTAGTTTACAGAATTGTAGGGAATAGAGATAGATGAAGCTTATTTTTGTTAGTTTGTTCTTTTCCACTACTTTGGAGATTGAGATTCAATGTGCTGCTGTAGGTCCTTTGTTCCTGAGTTGTGATAGAATGAAACTGCCTCAAACAGAACATTTTCATGAGAAATTGATGAAGATGTACCATGTAGCAGACGTAACAATAACAAAACCAAATTAATAGAATACTGCAAGTATTGGAGGTACCTTTGGAGAGATAAAATTATAGTAGTTTGGTAGTATGAATTTCTCTTTACTGCCAGGTTACCTTGAGTGATGTTTCAGAGTCTCCTAACTGAGGTCTTTCTGTGCTGAAAAGCCATTAATGTAAGTGCTATGACGACATTTTCCATGTGAATTGGCTGCTACAGGGAAAGCTGGATCCTGAATCAGCACCATCAGCTGTTCCCATGACTAGCCAAAGACAGACACTAATCCAATATCTTTAACCTTCCCCTGTCTCCAACAGCTCCTCTTCTATCATTTCCATAAAGCACTGACCATTCCTCTAACAATTAAAGAGTATATAACAGCAATTTTACTAGAGTATAAAGACAGATGTGGCACTGGAATTGTCACAAGAAGCATAAATAATTACCATAGTACCACCTTTATGTTACTTTACTGTATGGCCTTGTACTGAAGTTAACCTTACTGAAGAGAAATAACTCAAGTATCTGGCTTCAGTTAATTGTCTGGTGAAAATAAATGCTAATTGTCTCATTCCAAGACCAAGCACTGCAAGAAAATCTACTTGTTACATATTTTGAAATGTACAGTTACCAGAAGTGGTATCCTCGACCTTAAACAGATATCCAGGCTCAGAAAATTGTGTTTAAAAAACATATGTAATGGCAAAGCTTTCAAACAAGGAAAGATGGGTTAGATTAGACCTTTGCTGATACCATACCTAATTTTGGTAGCTGGCTTTCCCTTGAATTCAGTCGAAAGCTGTTGATAATATTAAATAGCTGTAATTACATCCTTGATGCTCTATTCCACTCTATGCCATAAGTATATTTCTATGCATCTCAAAGATCTGTAATAGTTTTCAGGCCTGAATGTGGGTCTGTAGTTCATTTCTTCATAAGTTTTCTTCTTTTGGGAAAATGAAACCCAGTAGAGGATAGCATACCAAAGATAATGAGCTTTTACCATTTTGGTCTAAATATGTGGATTTTATTTTGTAGCAATTTTTAAATGCTACAGTTTAAACTTAATTTGCTTTTCCTACTATTCTGATTCTCTCTCCAAACAAGTGGAATAGAAATGAGTGTAAAACACAACCACACAATATATTAAAGCTAAGAATAATGGAAACTGAAGCTGAAGCACATTTCTAGCTATCATTCCTCATGGATTTATAGCTCATCACCTGGCTCCGTTGCACAGTTGAATAATAATGTGGTGATCCATAGTCTGATGATGAAGGTCTTTAGGATTTTTTTAAGTCACTGGTCTTTTTCTGAATAATTCATTCAAAAACACGAATATTCGACCTGCAGAGATACTATTAAGCCATACAGCTTAAGAATATATGAAGGATTTGGCTCTAAGTTTCTAAATATGGATTTCTGAATTCTTGCCTATATATTGAACATATTCTCTACTGAAGAATAACACTCGGAAAATACAGAGCAGGAAACACATGGAGCTATATATATAGAGGGAATATGTTGGTGTAATCTTCAGGGATCCACTATAAATAATTTCCTTTGAAGATATGTATATGTCTCTATTATCTAGACTTTGTTATTTTTAAATGCAATTCAATAAAAATCAGATGAGGAGGAGGAAGTTCCAGTAAGAAAAGGGCAGGAGTTATCTTATTTGAATGAAGTATCATTGCTGCTATTGGTTGTTGGTTTGGGGTTTTTTAGCAGGTGATGCTGTTAGAATCTCTCTGCACAGTGGGATAAATCTGCTGAAACATGCTGAACTCACCTTGTTTTGATTCCTGTGGAGCAAATAGTCCAAGGGTTGATGCTGTGTTGTTCTCTGTGTCTGCTTCTGAGCCTTATTATCCAAGTCACTCCCTGAGCAAAGTCAGGTTAATTTGGGGTGAACAGGTCCCACTGCAGGGGCTGATAGAGACAGCACCTGGGAGCTCATGCCTTTATCCAAACACAGGGCCTGCCTTGGGGCGATGCATTTGTGCCCTTCTGCACACAACATAAATGCATCATTTATTGAGCATCTAGACACTGTGATAAGGACACTATACCAAAACCAAAGTAAACCTGCTCAGATGTAAACACCGTTTCCTGACCCCTTACTCTTCTAGGAAAAAAAAAAAAAGATAATACAATAAGAATAATAAATTATTCCAGGTTCCAAAACTCAGTGGTGATAAGAAGACTGTGGCACTTTCAAACAGGACTTCAGTGAACCTGTATTATTCACAGAGTTTTGACAAGCCCAAGAGTGAAATCCTTTGATTTAGAATAGCTTTTTTTCAGCTTTTAAGGAGTAAAGGAAATTGAGTTTCTTCAATTATGTGTGATAATTGTCGGAGTAAAGGAAATTGAGTTTCTTCAATTATGTGTGATAATTGTCGCTCAGATTCTTGTCAAGGGACTGAGATAAGTGGGACTATGTAAAGCTGAACAGAAATATGGTTTATGTTCTCATGCTTTCTTGGGCCAGGGCTCTTTCAAAGTGGAACAATTTTTCTAAAACTTAACTGTTCTCACTGAGATCAGGTAAAAATTATTCTAGGGCTTTTATGAATAACTTTTTGCCCCATACCAGAGACAGATGAAATGGCTTCCAGATTAACAGTGTAGCCAAACCCTACAATTCAGGGCAAGGTGCAGACAACTCATGATTTCTAAAAAAGAATAAATGTTTTTTAAAAAGCTAAAAGTCTGCACAAGATGTCTGCTTGCACACTGCCAAAGGCATTTTGAAAATGGTGTCAGTTCACTAAAACTAAGTTAGTCTGGTGACATAAAATACTGCAAAACTATTAATGCAGATATCAATTTCAAATTTACAGGAAAATCAAAGATGCCTAAGACTTATATTGATAAATAAATTTTTGGAACTCTTATTCCAGGTTGTTATCATATTTGCAGTTTAAATTAACTTCTGTTGCTCTGCAAAGCTTGGTGTCTTTCACAGGTTTTAAGCTGTGGGTCTTGTTGACATTGAGTTAACTCAAATATTTCCACAAGAGATAAAGTAGAAGTCCTGAGAGTTTCCTTATACATTATGCAATTTGTTTAATATGGCCAGATTAAGGAGCTGATTCATCCAGGGATTTAAACACAGGAGTAGCTTCATTTGAAGCCAGCAGAAATATCTTAATTGAGAAAACAAAGCAAAGTACTTAATATCTGGCATTGAGACCTAAAATAGGAATCCAGAATTAGATCTGTAGCTGCAGTTCTCTAAAACTGTCTGCTAGATCATCAAAATTTGTCTTAATTAGAAATTAACGTTGTTTGAAGCCGAGAATTTCTAGTTGCCTTTTTTTTTTTTGTAGTTTTTACAGATTTTGATATGCATATTTTAAAAAGCAAATCAAAACTAAGTTTCAGGCAGAGGAAATCCCAGCTCAGCATCTGTGTCCCTGTGCCAACTGCCCAGAGCCCAGGGTGAGGGCAAAGTGAAGACCATGGAGAAGAATTTGAGCAGCAGAATGCACAGTCTCTACTTATTCCCTTTTTCTACCAAAGTGCAGATTACATTTAGGGGGTAAATGATCCAAATATTATTCATTCTTTTCTCTTGGATTCCCTAGAATTGACAAGTTATCAAACAAAAGGTATTAGTCTTGCTAAAAAAACAGTATGTTTGTAAAAACTGATACCATAATAGTGAAATAGATTAGTAGCATTTAATTTCTTGAATTTAATCTGATTTAAAAAACCAACCCAACAACATTTTCCCCAACTCATAGATCTACCTGAAACACTACCAGAAGTCAGGCTTACTTTTAAGCTTTCCTTTTTTCACAGCCTCACCTGGAGTGTGTCTGCTCTGGAGAATCAGAGGAGAACCACAGCATGAACTTCCAGTGTTTGCACAATGCAGTTCAAGCTCTTGAGGTCATGGATGAACCCACTTGGACACCAGGGACCCTTCATGAAAGACAAATGAAGCTGCTCATGAGATCCCTGTAGAATAGCTGAGGTATGCTTTTTATTCAATTCACTGTTTATTTACATTTATTATCCTTTATCCCAATGCTTGTCCATGTACATCAACTGTTCCCATGGTGGTACAGTGGGAGGCATAATTCCCACTTGTTTGCCTTGTGGATTTCTTTTGAAAAAAACACAAACACAGAAGAATGAAAAAGAACCACTCCTCCCAGCACATCATGAGGGAATGCAGCAGGACCTAATGGAATATTCAACACAGCAGTGTGAATGCACAGTGAATGTATGCAGCTCTCAAAACCCCTGGGAAACAGGTAAGCACAGTTCCATTCTGTGGATATTTTTTGTGACTGGGGAGTCTCAGCATGTGGTAAGTTCCTCAAGCCTGGTTTTCCTTGGTCAAGTTTCCATGTTGCAACCTTTTTTTGCTTTTTTGCAGATGGATTGTCTCATATAAGGATGGATTTTGGTGGATAAGTCAATGTTTTTTTAATCATTAGAGTAAGTCTAAGGGTGCAGCTGTCAGGATATATTTATACTCATTTTCTAGGGATTTAAAACTGTATTGTCATTGATACAGCACCAAAGCAACCTGCAAATTCACTAAGTTGCAGAGTTCTTTATGAGTAAAGCCAAATAAAGGCTTTCAACATCTCTTCTACATCCTCACAATTGTGTTTAAGGCTCTCTATTAATTTCAGTACTTTCTGTGGCTTCCTCTACCTTGAGGAACCAGTTCTGGAATTGTCATTGACTTCATCTAGAAATTTGATTGTTTCCAAGACACAAAATCCCATTTAAAAGCTAAGAACCATTCTCTGATACAATGTATATTAGTAACATTTCATAGAATTTTTACAGTATTAAATGTTAAGCAACAAAACAGATAGTTCAAAATCAAATAAAGAGATCACAGAGGAACTGAACAAACATTAGGAGTCTCTCAGGCATTCAGGAACTGCCAAGTGAATATTCTACTTTTGTGACACCTGTGAATTCCTTTTAGTTGTATTTGAGTATTTGTAAGTACACTGAAATTCAGTGATCTCAGATTTATATGGTTGGTCAGATACTGCCATTTTATTCTTTAGAATTACTGGTAGTTTTGGAAGAAAATTATCCAGGAACTGAAAATAGCAGTGAGGTAAATCATCCAATCCACTGATCAAATCTGTGTTTAGATATAGCATGGTATCCCTTTAATTTTTCATTAATTTACTAAGGAAATGTAGGAGCAGTACTAAAGCATATGGTAGAACATATGGCAGTCAGGCCCCACCATATGGCTGAGCTTTACCATATTAGCCATCTATCCAGGGGCTAAGTCAGGGCTGCAGTAACTTGCCATGCCCCGTGTTGGAGGGTTTTCAATCCAGACCAGAACTCTGCTGAAGTTTCTCTCCTGCCCCAGATGTGCTGCAATTATCAGCTCTTCTAGGAGGGAAGAGTGCTGGTTAGGGCAGAAGCAGAACTCTGCCTATCCTCAAGTGTAGAGGTTGCCAGGAAACAGAATTTCTTCTGAAAGCTCAGAAAGAAACATAGTTTTGGTTTCTGGAGGTTACTTAGGGAAGATATTTGAACTTTTCTGAAAGGAAGAAATGCAAATGAGAGGGTTGGATCAGCTCAGGTTTAAAAAAAATTGAAACTCATGAAAGTGTAAACAAAGGTGATGGTTCTGGTTGATTTGCACAACTGTTCTTGCAAAAGTTAAATGTGCACAGACTTATCTTCCCCCAAAACAAACAGGCTGGAGCTGAGACTTTTAAAGAACCCCATTTAACTTCTACCCAGATGTTCTATCGCATCTATGTGTGAATGAGAAATAGTTGGGGTATCTTTCAAAAGCAGTACATTCACTTATTTCAAACTCATCTAGTGGGTCCTAGATGTTGAAGGCATTTTCAAGGGAGAATAATTGCTCGCAGCTGAGGAATATAGATTTATTTTGCAGTCATAATATTGCATAATATGTGTGCTCTGTGTACTGACTCATCAGGGTCAAAGCACAAAATGAGCCCATTCAAACATTAGTACTACTGTAAAGAGAAACACAGAACGGCCACCATTCCCATCTCAAGTGTTAAGTCCTCATCTTGGATTTCCTAAAAACATTTCTTATTCAAATACAGAAAGAAACAGGACAGAAAATTAAGTGGAAACATTTGTTTTGTGAATAGATAACAAAATTAAAATAGGAGCTATAAAGGAAGCAAAATAAAAGAAAGCATTCCTTGAGTTAAGGCTGTCAAAGCACCTTTTTTTGGTTTGTAAATGAAAGCTTATTCAGCTACTGTTTCTCCAATTAAATATATGAGGTCTCCATAGCAACAGCCATTTTGCAAGATGCATATATTTCATGATCTAGATATTGAGCAGCTGAGTAAAGTGGAAGGGGAAATGCTATAGCCATAACACAGGACTTTGTAGAGTACTTTCCAGGGAAAGAAGCAGTACTTACTGCCACAGAGCAACAATTTTCTTGACATTAATGCTAATTTTAAAAGTTTGGGTTATTTCTAAAGAAATTACGCATTTCCTTTTCTGTTCTTCTTGTCCTTTGTTGTGTGATATATGAATTTAAAAAGATAATTTTACATAAAGATTAAAATCAAAGTTAATTTTATATTTTTTTCAAGTTATCATGTTACAAATCTAGCTTTGCAGCAGGTCAAAGTGCTGTTCAAACCACTGAAGTCACAGCAGAGATACTAGTAATAGAGACTGAGGCTCTGCAGTCAAACTGTTAAACACATCGGTAAAAGAAATTTTAAAATACTGTTTCTCTAGCATGGCTGTTGGTCACAGCTCAGTATGTGCTGTGCAAGGGAGAGAATTCAAGAGCTACCTAGAAAATATTTTAAAATTTATTTTGATATTTTTGTTGTCAATTATATGAGGACAGTATTACGCCTTCCTGCGCAGAGCCCATACCTGTCTGGCAGAGCAGGGAGCAGCAGAAGTAAAGGGTTAATCCAAGTCCTTCAGTTATGGGGAAGAGAGTTTTGACATAAACTTTGGTGCTACATCTGTATTTATAATTTAAGTACCTCACCAAATATTGTAGTATAGAATCACAGAATGGTTTGTGTTGGAAGGAACCCACAACAATCCTCTAGTTCTTTGCAAGAGCCTGGCCCTCTAAATCCAGTGGTAATATAAAACCTCACATAAATTGGCAGTTTAGAGAGGGAATGGGAGACAAGGATTTTGATCAGCATTTTTAAGGCAATTTTGTCTCACAGCCTTTCTTCCAGATGCTCTTTAGCATCAGGTTGATATATGCTGAGATAGCTAGTATATCTTTCAGATTCCTCCAAACATCTGTATTTACCTTTAAGCATTTCTGAACATGACATGGGGAAGGACACCAGGGATTGGGAATTATTTGTGTGCACTGTGTTCCTGTATTTAAAAAGTGGCTACAAAGTTGGACATGAAAGGAAAATTTTTCACAGTGAGAACAATTATCCCCTGGAATAATCTCCCCAGGGAAATGGCAGATTCCTCAACCCTGGACAGTTTTAAGATTCATTTTGACTGGCTGCTGGGCCATCTTGTCTAGACAGTGCTTTTCCCAAGAAATGTTGGACCAGATGGCCCCTGAGGTCCCTTCCAAACTGGTGTTCTGTGATTCAAAGCCCTTTAGATATACCAGTGTTCACCATGCAATCCTGACACTCATGTTAGAGAACAAATTCTATGGGTATAAACAGAAAGAGGTGAAGAACAGTGTTTCTGAGATCACCTGGAAAGGGAGAGCTGATTTGGCACAAAGCTTGTGATAAGCTTAGCTTGTGCAGTCTGCTACAACAGAAGCTAAGAGAGGACATTCTTGCTTTCTCTAAACATTAGAGATACATGGCAGGTATGCTGCTTAGGGAGGAGGGCAGTGCTGAACACAGAAGAGAATTTTAAAATGCTGAACCTAAAAGCAATTTGAATAAAAACTGGAATTAGAATTCAGTTCACTGTAAGAAGGTAAAAAAAGGAAAAAAGAGCAGAAGATAAAAGACCAAAACAATTTTGTTGATAGGTAATGTAAACCCTGCATTGTGTTATCTTTTAGCATCTATAAAAGCAGCCCTGTCCCCTTGCTCCTATTGCTGGGTGATTGGGGTGCCTGTGGAAGGTCACCCTTGCAGCCAGGGTAGAGCCAGTGCTAAGGTGCTGTTACCAGCAGGTTTGTGTTTGTGTGTGAAGTTGCCTTACATGTGGGCAGGATCAATGTCTGCACCCTTGGGGTACGGAGCAGTGCTCAGCCACTGTCAGATGTGCTCCCTAACAGGTCTGCAAACAAGGACTTCGAGTTGAATTCCTCCTCCTCTTTTTCATTCTTACAAAACAAACCACGAGGTCCTGCATATTCTTTTCCCCCCTTCATACTATTAAATTTGCTCAGAGACCTCTCAGGTTGCAGCCTTGAATGCTCAGTTGGAATAGCTGATAGCTCCAGCACATTTTTGAGCTACATGCCATGTATTTGTACCATTTCTGTGGTACATTGTGTTCTCCATAGCAATATTAACTCCTTTTCCTTCTCCTGTATGAACAGGTCATCATCTGCCCTATTTTGACTACAATGTCAACAACAAATTTGAGCTAGGGGCAGGGATGTTAAGCCCTGATAAGTTAACTGAAGCGTGACTTTCTTAGATATGAAGCAAATGTATCTACCCTAGAGAAGATCTGTTATTTTATTTTTCCTTAAACTAACTGGAGATTTGTTTTGCATTGTCTCAGCATAGCAGTTTAGGCACTAATCCTGTCACACAGGTCCCATAGGCTCTAACAATATAACACACCTGAAAATACTGAGTGCTGTGAGTGATATTTCTGGTGGAATTCATGTTTACCACAACTAACTAGCTAAATACAGGGGATCCAAAGAGAGGATTAAACTGTCCTATCTGACAGGAATCCCTGCAGGCACTTGGATTAACTGGATTATTAATCTCCATAAAGTACTTAATAGCTAAATAGAGTTTTCTATATTTTCAGAGATAGTATTCTTAAAGATGTCTGATTTTCCAAAGGGAACATAAAATGTCACTGAAGCACTTCCATTACAAAGACAGGACCCCCTGGGTGTTAATCCAGCTCTTTGAGAGGCTGAGAGTCTTGGGAGGCAGCAGAACACAAGCCACTGTCAAAGTTCTAGAAATTAATTTCCTTTTCTCTCCATTGCTGCATTTTACTAACTTGGCTATTGATTGCATACATGTTATTTTAATGGTCATGTCCAGCACAACAAAACACCCATGAACTCTATTTGAATTAGTCTTTACTATGTATGAATAAATTCTACAAGTCTTGCCTTTAAAAAATGTAAGATCTTTGGGCTACCCTTAGGTATTAGACAGCTACATCTGTAGCTATAAAAAAAAAACCAAAGAGCTGGTGAATTGACACCTAGAAAACTATAGCTTTTTAAGAGGGTTGCTAAAATGTTCCTCATCACGAAGTATCCTTCAGAGTGGAGCTGCTTGACCTACCTTTGCAATGCTTCCTCAGCCAGGTTTTTTAAGGAATATGTTTACTCACTGGTTATAAAGATTTGGCTGAAAAAGGATTGTATAATCTGGATACTTAATCATGGAACCTGCCTTATTTATAACACTGTTGCTTATCCAGATTTTCAAAACAGTTGGTAACATGACAAATATTCCCACTCCGTACCTTTTAACAGTTAGGTTAGAGAAAGCATCCTACAAAAACACTTGTACAAGAGCTGTTGAAGCCCAGATCAGCAGGGTGTTGCTACAGGTACTGCCAAGGTTAATGTGAATGTGATTTAGAAAGATTTGCACAGTGTGGCCAGCATTTGACAGCATTTCCAATTATCCAGCAGCATCTACCTGATAATATCAGTGTCTCACAGCACTAAATCAGATTGCTGCTACTGACATTCACAACAGTAGAGTGACCTATGTGGGAGATCAAAGCTCCTGAAGACAGGACAACAGAACTCCCATTTATAAATGAAAGGTAATAAATTTTCCTTAACTTTGCTTTATCAGGAATTATTTTTGAGCAAATACATGATCCTCTATCCCTATGCTTTTTTTCTGCTCAGACACTATGAAAAAGAACAAGGGAACATTATCAAGCTTTACTTCTGCAGCTTTTGTCACCAAATCCATTAAGGTTTACTCAGGTGAAGAACTGATATTTCAAACAGAAAGCAAATATGGCAGTGACAGGCAAAGAAAGTGCAGGAGTGGAGTTGTAGTAGGCAAAGATACTTTGCTTCCTAGGGCATGTCATGCAAGGTAATTGAGGGTATGAATGGACACAGAACAGCTTAGTCGAATTAGATTAGAGCAAAGCCTGTCAATAAATAAGAGCTGAGGACAGGAAAACTAGGAGAATTTACAAGAGGAAACAAAATATTATTTAAAAAAACAGAAATATATGATATTGTGAGCAAAATGAAACAATAATCAAATCAATTATCTTAGAAAAACTTCTGGTGCTTTTTAGCTGTGCAGCACAGATCGTATGCTAGAACAGTACCTCTGGACCTACAACCTCTGCTATAATGTATCATTAGTATCATCTTAGATTCTTTACTTCTCCAGTAATAATATTAGAAATAACAGTAAAAGCTATACCATGTATCCTCAGGGTTGGTGCAGGCTTCATACTTTCAACAATATATTTTTTGGGAGCATTTTTAATTCCTATCCTAGTATTCACACTCCTTTTAGATAGCCATAGCTATGTGAATATTGCTTTTTGTTTTATAGCTATGGTTTAGTCACCTCCTGACAGAATCAGCATCTAGTAGAAAATATAAAGAAGGTTTGATCACTCCATCTCCTGTTTCATCACTCCACCACTCCATCTCTTTGGGCTAAAACTCCAAGCATTGCATGCATTATAAAAGAGATATGCCTCTGCTTAGATGTTGCCTCTCTGCTGCCTTTTTTTTTTTAACTTCCCAGATTCCAGGTTATCTGTTACAACTCAAATTTGTCAGTGTAAATGCACTCAGGAAGCTGCATCAATGTGTAGTCAATACGACACTATAATTAAGGATATAACTAGGCAAATCCTGTAGCAGGATTTTAATGCAGCAGCTTGAGATTTTGAACCTCCAGGACTCTGACTTAATTAAAGAAAATAAAATAAAAGGTTATCTATTGTTTCACTATCTTGAATCTATGCAGGACAGATCTCCTACAGGGCTACCAGTGACTGACTCTGGGTCAACTCTCAGTTCCAGCCAAGCAATCTCTCAGAGATCAGTGCAGTCAGGACTGTCAGAGCCAGGAAATCAGAAGGAAACAGTTCAGACTCTTCAGGTGTATTTGTCCTTAACATTTTGTAACTGCACTCCTGTGTTTTGTCACGACATTTTATTTTTGCATAAACGTTCCCTTTGGACACCTGGACTTCACAGCAATGGAATCTTTTCAAAGTACATCATCCAAAGATGTCATGCTTGCTTCAAACTGCTTGTAGATGAAACAGCAGCTGGATGAGAAGTTTGATGAACAGGTAAACAGAGTAAGGGGTGGATTATCTTTCATGTAGTAAGCAGCAGCCACAGCAAAGCAGGTGCTTTGTTAAAGGAAGGGTAGCAGTGCTTTACAACAAATGATTCTTTATTTTACAAATTCCAGCCACTCCTGTGTGTCAACAAACCCTGTTTCCCGTTCTCAAGGTGCCTGGGGACAGAAGCTGAATGACATGTGAGCTAGAAGATATGTGGGGTAAGCCACGGTTCTCTGTTTTTTATTTTGCTCTGACTTCAATTTTCACCGATTTTGCCTGTGTCAGTGTACATGTCCTCAAATTTATTGTTGAACCTTGATGCTTTCTCTTCTGCAGTAAGGTGCAGTTTGACCTGTTAGCTTCTCCTTTCAATGGATGTTTATGTGAAAACCTCAAAACATCAGCTGCACAGCACTCCAAGATAAAATATCCCTTGATGAGAGAGACATGTAGTAATTATGCCTCATAAAGTATAATAAGTTTCAGTCCCTGCAACATCAGCATGGGTATACATTCTATTCTCTGTGAGGCCATCCCCTCATCTAGGTTTTGTTATGTGCTTGCAGACTGATCTCATTTTGTTTTTAAAGTGTAAAGAAGGAAAAGGGAGTAAAGTAATTGTGACAGTGATAATTTGCAACCCATGCCAGATAAGCCAGTCCTTTGGAGTTGTTGCTTTTGTGGTAAGTGAGGGAGAAGGTTGTACGTGATGAAACAGCATTTATGCTCCTGTAGCTGTCTTGTTCATTTGGTGCCAGCTGAAGGTTGGTCCCTTCATGCCATCAGTCTCTCTACAGCCTGTCTGTCCCAGTGGGGAGCAGTGACAGTGCGAAAATCTGAGTTTATGTATCTCTTTTTTGTAATTCATTAAAGGTGAGAAATGATGCCTCTGTGCATTGAATTACTCTGATGCAGAATGCTTTCCAGCAGTTTATAAACCTGTCCCCTAGGGTTTCAGTGTTAGACAAAAGAGATCGTGCATTTTCTAAAATCTTTATTTTCTAGATTCTCAGGTCAAAAAAATACCACAACAAATATATTCTTTCTTTCTCCATCATGGCATTTCAAGAAAATATCCGTGTCATTTGTACCAACTTATAGAAAATTATCTGCTTGCCTGTTGAGGTGGGATGCTATTTAGTAATAGCCCTTGTCTCCAGGCTGCTGAGTAATTTGAATCATCTTTCTTTACTGATGGATCATGTCAAGGCCTAAGAAAAATGTCATTGTGCTGCACCTGAAATTTTATAAATAAATAACAGAAAGTGGGCTAATTATATTGTTTCTTACAGTAATTGCATAAATTAAAATAATGAAACACTATGGGAGCTTCATGGCTAAAGTTCTTATTTAAAACCTGAGGAAATCCACTGTGGGCCTAGGGCTCTCCCCCACATGGCTTATATAAATTTGAAACATGAGAGGGTTTCAAAGCACTTATGCAACAGCAATTAGGTATTTAATTACTCCCTTCTATTAGATCCTGTTGTTAAATCCAGTTCATAACGCATGAACATTCTGGGCTACTGAGGCAGGAGCCTCAAAGCGAGCCAGAACAAACAAAGTGCTGAGGCAGAGGTCAGTCCCTGTAGTAGTAATGCCCATGGCATTCACACACTAGTAATATATAAACTACAGTAAGGGTGTGCTGAGGAAAGATGGAGGTGTTGGTTACTCTGCAGACCAAAGAGCGAGTCCAGCCCCACCAGGCACTGCATCTTATTAGTTCTTAGTGCACTGAGTTTTGAGTCCATGAGAGTCAGGCAAGTGGCACTACCAGGCTCACAGAAAGGGCTGCATAAATGGACTGTGCAACTTCCGATAAAAATAACCTCTGGCTTCGAAAAGCCCACCCCAAACACATCACCTTTCCTTCTGCGAGATAAAACATTCATCTTTAGCAAGCCCTAAAATCGTTTTCCACCTGAGGCCACTAACAACATAGGGCTCAGAAGCTAATATATTGACCCGTACCACAAACTAGATTTTGAACTGAGTATTAACTGGAACCTGGTAAGCTCTCTGCAGTAAATGAGGTTTGTATTGAATAAAATGGCTGACATGGAAGTAGCATGAATTCCTTAGTGAGTTTGCTTTAAATGTGCCTTAGCAGCTCAGTAACATAAATCACAGGACTTCCATCACTTAATTTTTAATCTCTCTTTTAATAGCTTCTTAATTCACTGTTATTTTTAATTACCATTCATATCTCCAACAACAACAAAAAACAGGCTCAAAGAAAAAGAAATCAAACATCGGAACCTGGTTTTGATTTAGAAACATTCATAGTATTAAAATAGAACTGTTGCTCCTAGCTAAACTCTTTGAATTATACATTAATTCATTTCCTCTGGTTTCCGTGGTGCTATTTTGGAATATTTTTTCCAACCATTGATTTACATTTTATGTTCAAGCTGAAATTCCACTTTTAGTATTCAAAGATATTAGGTCAGCGATATAATTTATTAATTCATCAAAGTAAACACCATATTCTACCACAAGTGTCTCGTGTTGGCTGCTCACCGACTAGCAAGTGCCACAGGGACAGTGAATCAGAACATTTCTGGGGCATCTGCAGAAATTTAAGATTCAGAAAAGGAAATGTAAACCCCAGTGTGCTGTGGGTGACAGCCAGCCAGGAGCCATGTCACAGTCCAAATGGCATCCTGAGGCAAACATGCATGCTGTTAACTATGCCACTTTGCTTTATGGGAAGATGTAAACTCATAATAATGATAATGCTTTGTCAGTCATTTGTTTTTCCTAATCTAAACTGTAGCTGATGTATCTTACAGTGCTATAGAGACTAGAATGCATTGGAAAAAATTACTGATCCACCTCAGTATGAGTACAGCCAAGAAAAACTGTTCACTACAAAGGAACAACTTGATTTAAATTTTGCATTTCCTTGAGTCCAGTAGTGCTACACCTGCTTTCAGCTCACACTTTTATATTTTACAAGAATTAAGAGGCAAAGAGAAGACTTATTTTAATTTTTTGTCCCAGCCTGATTTCCCTTTAGCCTATCTCCCTGCTTTCCTGTTCTGTAGCTGGGCAGGAACCAGCATGGAGAATGGTGAGGTCACCCTGTGCACCCACAGGAGTCCCCATTGCCAAAACACTGGGGCACCATCTCCACTGGAGCACCCAGTCTGGATCATTCTCCCAGACAGCACTGACTGCAGCTGTCTTTGGATCAGACACTCAGCAGAGACTAAACACAACTGCTTCAATGTCTGAAGTTAATCATGATGGATTAATTAATTAGAAATTAAACTGCTGTCATCCCTCTTGGTTCCTTTTCATCAGGACATCTTCCTCCTCCATCTGCAGCAGAGTTCAGCTGAGGCAGAGCAGAATGCAGACATGTAGCTTGCACAGCTACAGTGGGAAGTAGATGTGGGTACATCTATGTATATACACAGACATATGTTTTAAATAGATGTATATACATAGATATATATATACACACTGTATAGTTGTCACTATAAATAAATACTGTAAAGAAATGCAGTATTTATGGATAAATTTAAATCAAAAGCTCTTGCTGTCCAGAATCTAAGCAGCTTTTCTGTTTAATTCAGAGATTAAAAAAAATAAATATATATATGGTGAAATACGGCTGTATCGCCACCTGGAGGATCCGTGTGTCCTTATCCGTGTGCCGTGACCGCAGGACAAGATGTGTGCGGTGTCTCTGAGCACAAGGGTTTAATTATACAGGAATGAAGTTCCTGGCATTGAGGTTATCATTAGGGGTAAACTGAATAAGCTAATTGTGTAGTTACACCTTTTATCAATCTTTTTACCAGAATAAATAGCTCTAAAGCATGGACACTTTTTTATTACTGTGCTTTACAGATCTCTGTGTCTGTGCCTTCAGAATAAATCCTGTGTCTCCTCTTGCTTAAAGGAAGAGGCAGGAGGGATGATGTTGGCAATGGAAGGGTTCAGAATTCAATGCTTCTTTTCAGTTTTTTTCCCTTTGAGTCTGACTTGCAGTTTTAGGACCCTTCTAAATTTTAGAGTTAGGAAAATGGGTAGAAAGATCTATTTCAAAACCAAAATTTAATTCTAAAACTGAACCTGTTTCATTTACCCTGAAGAGATCTAAAAGCCTGAAATAAAATCCAGCCAAAGCCATTAAGTATTCTCATGCAGACTCTTCCACCTCCTCCCTGATACCAGGAAACACCAAAGGGAAGAAATGGCTCCTTTAGTAAAAATGATCCAAGTATGAGGCATAATATCCATTGGACTAAAGCATGATCATCCCAGCATGGCTGCACTAAATGGACTCATCTTCCATTTATATATTTACAGGTACCTCAGCAGTGCTGTCCTGAGTGCACTGAGGATTCTGCAGCCACAGTACTGCTGCAGTCTCCAGGATGTCAGGAAGGGACACAGCCCTCAACACGCTGCCCTTCTCCCCTGAATTAAACACCTGTTCCATTACTCTGACACCTGATGAAGATCTGCCCCGAGGATGGTTTCACTGTGTTCCAAGGATGAACAGTGGGGACCTGTGGATATCTTCTCCTTACCAGGTGTGAAATGGGTGTTCTGAGTCCAGGAGCCTGGTTAATAGAGAGAGGCAATACCCACAAAGCTGGTAAATGCAGTACATGGGGCACCCTGAGCCTTTCCCAGGCAAGGAAAGAAACGACTGCCATTTGCCAGAGCAGGTATTAGGCTTTGCAGGCCTCCCAGAATTGTCGCAGAGTGCCACCAACCCAAGCAAGGAACACCCGAGGAGAAGCATTGAGCCATGCGAGCCGGGCAGACACGCCCGTGTGAGCTCCTGCCCGGCCGGGGGCAGCAGCCGGGGCAGGTAACTCGCACAGGGGCTGGAGCAGAGTGTGCCACAAATAAGGCTGCCTTTCCAGCCCTGTGCAGAGGGAGAGGAGCAAAGAGAGGAAGGGCAGAGTTTGCCCCGCTCTGTCCCTGTCCCTATCCCTGCCCCGCGGGGACGCCCGGGAGGTGCCGCTGGAAGCCAGCCCCGGCTCCATCGGGGCGGGCAGGGCCGGGAGGTGCCGCTGGGAGCCAGCCCCGGCTCCATCGGGCAGGCAGGGCCGGGAGGTGCCGCAGGAAGCCAGCCCCGGCCCCATCGGGGCAGGCAGGGCCGGGCTCTGCGGCACCAGCCCGAGCTCGGAGGTGTGTGGGCTCTCGTCTGTCGGGCTCCCACTCCTCGCACCTGAGCAGTTTCTGCCTCAGAATCACCCGGTCTCCTGTGCCACTGCATGGCCATACGCAGAAATGCAGGTCTGGGGAGGAACTTTTGTGCTCCTTCCCTGTGATAAATAAACAAATTGAGGAGGCTGAAACTGTGGCAGAAAAACGATGAGCCGGCACCACTTGAAATTATAAAAATTCCTAAACACACACATAAATACATGTGTTCAGGTGTAGGTATTCCCATTATAATTTCTGTTGTATGTTCTTGCTTAGGGAAATTATCCTTTTAACTACCTCTTTCAGAAGAAGTAACTTTAGTCCTTGATCATTAGTGAAACATTTACTTTCTGTATTGTTAAGTCTGGACCGATGGCAGCCATTCCTAAATATGTCTTTATAGGACTAAAAGCAATAATTTTAAAATAATGTTAGCTGAAAATAAGGCTAGGTGAAGGAATATCACGTACTGTTATATTCTAATTCCCCAGAAGAGAGATGTCAGCAGCTGCAGCAGAGTAGCTGAAGCATAGCATTTCTCCTTGTGTTAACCTAGTCATTGTAAAGGGGCAGCCAGCCACAAAAGATGCTTCCCTCCAATTATTGTACTTATCTAGGAAATAATCTGAAAAGGGCCATCTGACAGGCAGGATGCCATCTTTCTATTGCTAAGCAACCCCTGATATCTCTTTTCAGAAGGAGTGATCAGCTTCCTGAAGAGCAGACAGCTGAATTTAAGCCTTTTTTCCTTCTATATTTCTTTTATTCTCTCTCTTATTTTTCTTTTTCTTTTCTTTTTTTAAGTACACAAAACAACTACCAATATATACCAATATAATGACAAAAATTAGGACTGGGAATACCTTACTAGGAAAAAGACAAGCAAAATCTGAGCTGCAGACTGCAGTCAATAAAACAATGTTGATAATGATGGCACAAATGACCTTCCACTGTAGCTGACAATGATGGTAAAGAAAATTAAATACATCATTCTATGCGGAAAATTTGGTCTGGAGAGAAAAGTGGGAAGTAGACTATATATTCTTTACATTATGCCTTCCCATTCCTTTTTTTCCCCATTTGGTTTTACTTTCTCTCTTTCTTATAGGTCTTACCTGGCAACAATTCAGCAGCATATGTGTTGTGATTCAATGTGTACTTTACCTGCTTTTGTTGCTTGCTAAGATAAGGCCCATAGTGCTACCTTCTTGCTGGTTCCCTGTTTTCCTTTCTGCTTGTCCTTGGGGTCACAGGTGTTCTCCCAGCAGCTCTCACTTAACCAAGCAAGTATATTTTAAACGGGCAGTCTATCTATAGTGGTGTCTTTAAACCAATTGTTTACCCAGTGGTACTTTTCGGTGTGACAAATGTATCTCCAGTGCTGTGTCTCATGTTGGCTGTTTTCTCCTTGAACCTTTGTGTTACAACATGTAGAAAGAGGTTTTTTTGTGGATGCAGGGGTTGCCTCCTAACCAGGGAGGAACTATGAGTGCCCACACAGATTTTCAGTTGATGCAGACTGCAAAGGACTCAGTCAAAATTTTCTCCAAACAGGTCCAGATCTTAGATCAAGTTCCCCCACCAGTGAATAGAAGGCAAAGCACAAGATCTTCCTTTTCCTACTTGCCCTCTGCCTTCTCTGTCTGGATACTAAGAGGTCAATCCATAATCAAGAAGCTCAGTTTGACCTCTTGAACTCAGTGACCACTCAGCAGACATCATGTTATAAATAAGGAAATTCTTTCTCTGTTTCTCAGCATCAAGCACATACTGAAGATACAATCTAGTTCAAACATACTAGTGCTCAATTTAATCCATTGTCTCACATTTATCGGTAGCAATACAGAAATTTTCAAGTATCCATACAGATGTTGGGTAGAAATTATTTCACTGAACAAGGTCAGAGCTGGAATGAAAAGATGCCCACACAGGATGTATTTGCAGTTATTTTTCCAGTTGCATTGGGTACCTGGATTATGGCTTGAGTTTTACTGATCTTTCTCTTTTTTGTGAATGATGATAGCAAAAGCAGTCAGTATAAGGGTGAACACCAGCATGGTGGGCAAAGCAACTGGTGAAATTATGGCCAGTTTAAGGACAGTTTGAAAGCATATAACTGAGATAAATTTATCAGGTCAATTAGGCAAAGAAATAATTAACACATCAGAAAATAGTGCAAGGGGAAATTCGTGGCAGGGAGGAATCTGTAAGGAACCGGAGGGTTTGTGGTGCAGGGTTGTCCCCTGTAGTGAATTGCCTTTATGGAACCACAATTTTCTCAATAAGGATCTCCCACGGGGGAGAAAGATATCTTCCTTTTTTAAAAGACCTCAAAATAATTCAAGCTGTCTGCCAGTAATTAAATCCATTACACTAGCAACAGGTGGTAAAGCTGTAATTTTTTCACATCTGTTATCATTTTCATGAGTCAGTATGTATTTATTGCAAGAGCTGTGTAAACCACAGAGCAGAGAGGCCTGGGTTGATGGCTGTCATCCAGGCAGCCGCTGTGCTCACTCCTGTAGTTATCTGAAGAGCAGAGCTGAGGGGATATGAGAATTTGTGGTAGGCAGGAAGGGGTTTGGGCAGGATTCCAAAGGGTAGGAAGGCAGGGATTTAAAAGGGAGTGAAAAGATTTCCTAGATTCTTTTCAGAAGAGAATAAGAAAGAAAAAGCAAGCCTTGGTTGTGTTTAGAGTATTAGCTTGGTATACCTTCCCTAACACAGGATTTCTGTGTGGCCTGGAATATATACTTTGGTTGTTCTGGTTTAGTAAATTTAAAAACTAAAATTGCTAGGAAATTTCATAGATGCTATGAAATTTAATTTCACAGGACAACAGGCATAGGACAGCTCCTATGTACATAAGTGAACTTATCTCAGTCTCCAAACCACAATGCATTTGTGCAAACTGGCTGCTGGGAATTGTGTTCCACGGTGAAGAGGTCTGGGTATGTTGCAATAAGAATTCTATTGGAGAGCTTACTAAGACCAAAAACTGCTTTTTTAATGCAAAGAACACATGGAATGGCCACAGGTCTGGGTTGCTCTGTAATGCAGCAGGTTGTGCATGTCACTAGGAAAGAATCCTGCTACTGGGATGTGCAGTGTCCTCACTGCTCTGGAGAGCAGCTACAGCTTTTTGTTGTACTTCAGGATGCTTGACTTCCCAAGAACATTTTCCATGCCTTTTCCACCTTCCTCCAAACACCACTCATTCTTTAGCTCAGAGGGCAAAGGCTCTGTAATTTCAGCTGTCTTTTCCCTTTCTGAATAGTGGGAATAAGTGTGTATGGAGATGTGAGAGAAGTTCACAATCAATTTATATCCAACAGCAGTGACACAAGGTTTCAAGGTTTTTTTAGGACATGCTGCCTTTATACCTCTCTACAAAGACTGGTTTCTTCTCCAGTAGCTCCTTGCATGGCAATATTAAGGATACTTATTATTGCAATGAGCTACAGTTTTGTAGTGAGTAAATTATTGTTCACTTAAAGAATCTTTAAAAAGCCAGTTCAGAACAAAAATATATGTAATTGAGTTATTGTTGGAGGAATTTCTTTAATTATATCTTTTTCCATGGCAATGAATAGATTACTGCAATTCTTTTAAAAGAATCATCATTTAACTCTACTGGAATTTGATCTAATAAAATTTTGCAGGTTGTTTAATGTTAATGACTGTCATTAAGCTGAGGCTATTTGGCTGAGATCCACAGTAAGGGGCAGGGTTTATCTGGCAGATCTTGGATTTTCGGAAGCTCTCCCATGGGCAGAGCCACAGATCACTCAACTGCTAACCACATCCTCATGGAATTGTGTTACTGTAACCTCCCATGTGGCCAAAAGACTGTCAGGGACCACATCTTTTCTTAATTAATACAATTAAACAGACACAGGAAATTAATAACACTTAAACTGTCCAAACCTCAAAACAGTTATTGTGGAGTTCTGGATGGAGATAGAAATGGGTGTAGACCCAGTCAGTCCAGGCATCCCTCCCACCCTCTTCTTCCTCCCTTTTATATCGTTGACTTTGGAACTGGGCCCCTGCCAGAAGTGCAGGCAGCCCCCCAGCTCAGCTATTCTTGCCCAAAGACATCACAGAAGTGTCCAAGGTCCCCAGATACCACAGCACCACCCCAGATCCTGGTGTGAATGCCCTTTCCAGCTGTGAATCACTCTGACACCTCTGCCAGGCAGCAGCAGGGCCTCCAAGCAGCCTTCTCTTGTTATTCCAAGGAGAAAATAAGGAGAAAGGAGGGACTCTCTGATGTCCAGTTCCCCCATTGTCAAAAAATGGATAACTAGCCCTTATTTTGTGGAAGAGTATTTTCCTACAAAAGGCCAAAGTCGTGATTCAAGTGTCATTCTTCTCTGAAATAATTAACCTTCAAGTTTCATGTGACGGCACTGACTATACAAGGATCTCCAGGTTTGTATAGGAATGAACCAAAGCATTTTTAATGGGTTCTGGGGAAGCATAATTTATTTGTGAGGTTAGCATTTTTATTTGATTATTTGTCTAAAAGGCTTATATGATGGAGTTAGTCTTCCTGAGAAATCATTGAATGTTGCTCAGTGGTTCACTGACTGCTGGCCAGAGCACTCTTTGTAACTGATTTATCTGAATCCTTTTCAAATCCTTCCCTTTATTAACATTGCAGCAGTTCCTTTCCTATGTGAATTCGTGGTAGTTATGTGTTACTCAGGAAGATTGTAGGAAAATGGTTTCAAACACGATGATTACATATTGAGCAGATGAGCTGTCTCAGGTTTATGTCACAGCCCATCTGCCTGTTTGAAACAAGCTTCCTGCACTGTGCCATTTCCTCTCCATCAAGCAGGCTGGGAAGAAGACTGCTCATGCTGCATCTTCATTCTGTTTGACCTTTCTAGAATGTTATTTCACACGCACACTTTAAAGTTTGTATTTTCTTCTGCAAATGTAATTTCAATCTCATTCTCTTTTGGCAGCAGGTACTGTTGCAATAAAAGCTGTTCATTCTTTATCCTACTATCTTCAGTGTAGAGGCTGAAGTACATGTCAGCTGAAGAAGGGCAGTCTGAGGTAAGCTCGGGGTACACACTTCAAGGCTGGATCCCCCAGAGATCTGAATTGTAGTGAAAATGAGAAATGTATAGGTCTTGGTCCTGTGTTAAGCTCTGAAGAACATATATACTTGAATTTGGACTGATATTGGACTGAGATTTAAAGTGGAGCTTGACCAACTCCCTTTATCAGGCTCCCATTCACTGTGAGTATTTAAAATGAAAATATTTTCCCCACAGGTTTTACATTTTACTCACTCTTATTCCCACTAGTCTGCGTGAATACTTTGCATTATGACAAAGCAGCCACAAGGTGTCAATGTAGTGTAGCAGATTCTCAGGCAGGGTTTGTTCCTACAGCATCCTTTGACTTTCAATGCAATTAAAATCTGCCTTCTGATAGGATGTTTGTATCACTAATTTCAAAAATTCAGGTCAGATCACATTTTCTTTACCTGATCCATTTAATCATTGAAGTCTTCTCATGCTATGATTGCAGGGGTGTGAGGAGAAAAATCAGTATAAATGACTGAAGTAAATAATGTGACAAGCCACAACTGCTGTAGCACTGTGTTTTAGAAGGAAAGGCTGACAAAGCGGGATGTAGATTGGTGGAGATTAATTCGTTCTTGTCAAAATATAAGAAGTGACCATAAGCAACAAACCACAATATTTGAATTCACTTTTCGCAGTAAGGGTTCAAAATATGTAGATGAACTGTGTGTGTTTATAAAGCCCTGCTTACACCCATTTATAAGAGGTGTAATGACAGAAGAGACAAAATAAAGATGGAAAAGCAATACTGCAGAATTCCATTTTGTGTCTTCTAGATACAAATCATTGTGTGTCATTAAATATAAAAACAAATGCCTCGGAAGAACCACAGCTAAAGCTGAGGTCTGAATTCCAAGACAATGGAAGCAATTTGGTTTTGTACCTCAACAGGGGGCTTGGATCTAGGGAGGAAGGGTCTGTCAGAAATGAGAATAAAAGGCTGTTACGAAAATTACTCCTGGAATTGTGAATATTATCTCTTTGAAGTAAGCTTTAATGGATTTGGGCTAAGAATTTTCAAAGAGGTTAAGGACTTAGCTCCCATTGAATGTCAGTGGCTTTTGGACACTTCACTGCCATAGTCTGCTTTGAAAATCCCAGCTTAGAATATTAATTTTAATGTACCCTTTTCACTGCAGTAGGAGGGAGCAGATCCATTACAGAGAAAAGAACAGAGAAACTACAAAAGAAAATAAGTTTCTTTGTACGAAATTCTTTCTTTATAAATTATCGTACTTTACCTAATCTACTCAGTCAAGTACAAAAGTACATAAAATAGGTGGCTGAGCAGAGGATATCACATTGCATGACATCCTTCACTTGTGTTAGTGACCCTCTGTATTGTGCTTTGCACAAAGTGGAGGGCACTGGTTAGCAGATAATACCGTGAAAATATATCCTTGGGTACATTTCTTGAAAGGACAAAAGGAGGATGGAGTCTGTTTATGCAAAGAGCTGGTTTTCTCAAGTTCTAAACCAGCTGTGACACCATGCCGTCCTTTGAGAGATATTTTATTGGGCAACAGATCAGTGTCGGAGGTCAAAAGAGCAACAGCAATAGATGCATCACATTCCCTGGAGCTCCCTGGGGGCAGGTTGGGACAAGAGTTAGAAAAACTGCAAAGTCTGTGGGAATAGAACTCTTGCTGTTCTTGTGCTTTTCTCTTTTTCGTTTTCTTTTCATATCATATATCTGAATGAGAGGAAAGACCCACACACAAAGGGTGTGTGACAGTAAATAAAATGCTACAGGAAAGCCTTAAGCTCTTCATAATGAAAGTATGTTGAAAAGATGGGTTTGCATCACAATGGTGGCAGCTAGACATGATGGAAAAGCCAGCAGAGAAATCACTTCTAGTCCCATGTCAGGCCTTGTTGTCAGAGACTTGATCTTCTAGTGAAGATGAGAGAATATCCTGGCTCCCCTTTTTAATATGCTTTTTATTTTGTTTCTCCTGAAAGGAAAGAAAATCTGGGCATTCTCTTTTTTTCTTGGAATAAACTGGGCAAAAACTAGAACAAATTGCCCATGATGCAGGTGTATTAGGTTTATAATACAGTGTTTGGGTGTTGGGGTTTTTTGATTGCTGTTATGCTGAAGAAAAGCATTCGTTCAGGCAAGTGCTGTTGGAAGAGTGTAAGTAAAGAAGTGAGGTTGACTAGCAGCTCATTTTAGGAATGGGAGAATGAATGTTGAAAGAAAAAACATGTGCCAGAGCTGGGATGTAAGAGAATCCCAGTGAATACATGATTTCCAACAAAAGCTTGTCACTTCCAGATTTTCACTATTACTACCCGTGCAAATAGCAAAAGGGTTGCTTTTAATTAAAAAATCTCAGGCTCACAATAACCACAGTAATTGGTTACTATGACTGAAGTGCTTGGTTCCTAAACAAGAGCACAAATTGAAGTTTTAGATCTGTGTAAATACAAAACGATTGTCTGTACAAAACCAACAAATTCCTCTCCAGATAAATGCACAGGTTTCAAAGTGTGTATCCGAGTCAAGCTGTCACCAAGGCCATCTGTTCTATCTGCTTCTGAAAAATGAACACTGCTTCACAGAAGAGAAAGCACTGAACGTGTGGCACCTCTTGTTTGTTTTTTGACTTGTTTTATCCAGCCTGGACAAAGCTAACCACTTTGTTAGATGATGATGCTAAATGTCTTTCTTTCACCACAAGACTGTAATATGCCCAAAACACAGAAACTAAATATTACCTGAGCATCAGTAAAGGCATTGTAATATAGCAAACAGAAAGAAATGAGAACAATTCCTGATATAAAAACTAAGTAATGCATCTTAATTATCTGTTGTATCCAACCCGATCTCCCTCCTGCCAGCTTGAGGCACAGATACAATTTGCTCATGTTTGTCTACAAAAAAAGATTTATTCTTCAGGATGTTGATCAGCCTCTTCCCAGTCTTTCAGGGATGTTTTTAATGCTTCTACATGAGCACTGGTAGTTTTGTGCTTACGAGCCATTTCCTGGACAATGATTTTAGATTTTGGCTGTGAACAGAAATTGAGACTTCCTGCCATGTTGCATTTACAATCACAGAGATAACACACAGGTTCATGAAGCTGGAGGATCACATAATATTTGATGAGCATGAATAGCAACAGCCCTCATGCATTGGGAAATTAACTGCCACCAAGGAAATCAGAGCTTTAGTGAAGGAGTGAAAGGGAGATATTGTTGTGGCTTTGTGGCTTCACTGAGCTTCACTGGCCATTTGGAAAGAAAGCACGAGAATATTTGTGAGAAAACCTGGCAGCTGAAAGAATCAGAAAGCACACTAGATCTACTCTCTGTGAGGGGTGTTTGTGCTCTGCTGGCTTAGGACCCAGGTCTGAGCATCTTGAAAGAACAAATTTTCTATTGAAATGATATGAGGCAGAGAATTTCCCAGCTTGCATGTCCTCTGCGACTGCACACACTAACTTTGTGCCCTTTAGAATTTAAAAGGAGCCAGCAATGAGGAAATTATTTAACTTCCCCCATAACTAGCCACTCCATACTTCAAGTCATCCTAGGCTTCCTCCAGCTTGGAATGGTCAGCTTAAGAACTGCTCTTTTAAAGGAGGACACCCACTGGAAATTCAGTATGATCCTTTCTTCAAATATTTTAATGTTTTGGCAGCTCAGCCAAACACAGATCAGATGTGGGTGGCATTGAATCATGGAAGGAGGTCTAGAAGCACATTGTCTTCTGCTGAATAATGTTAACCAAACTGTGACCTTTAGATCTCAGAGACCTTGAAGCAAAGCCACTTGAATGACTTTGTGTCTGTCAGCATCTGTAGACAGTTCACAAGAAAGGAGCTGTTCATGATTTCTTTCTGTTCATATTCTTTTACAGACATTTTCTACAATACCTGATTTACAGCATCGTTTATAGTTTTAATGTGGAGTAGTCCTTAGAGACACCAGTGAATCATTCCTGTGGTTATATTGTAAAGATAACTAAATATGCAACGAGAACTAGGAAATGAGTATTTGCTGCTGGTTTGATCTCAGCACAGCCTTTGATACCACTGGGTATAGCATAATTCCCCTCAAATTGGCAAAAGGACTGTGAAGGTAACTTGAAGACTTCTTTAATTTGGCTATATTATGAAGAGTTAGTTCACTTTCTTCCTCTTAGCCTGGGCTTCCTCCAAGATGTATTCCGAGTACCCACACTTGAAGCTGATTATTCCTCAATCTCCTTGCTTAAAAATGCCATTTTTCTTGATTTTCATTTTTTCTCCTTCTTCCTATTAGAAAAATCTGCTTCAAGAAGCTTGGATCCCCAGTGCCTCCTGCTAGTGCAGCCACTTCTAGCTGTGCAGCACAGATGTGAGACATTGTCCTTTGGCCTTCTTGCACTTCCTGCCAGTCTCACAAACCTGGAGCATGCAGGGATATAGGTCTGCCTAGCAAGGAAGAGTACCTATACCAAGATGCTGGTGCAAAGATTAGGGGAGTCTAAGTGTTGCCTCTCTGCTGATACATACCCTGAGAAGTAGAGGAGACAGAGGGATAAAAAGCATTTTTACTGTTATCTGGAACAATATATACACAGTTTAGCACATGTGCCATATTTTGAGGGTACCTAATTTTGAAAATCTTGCTATAGTGTGGAACTGCTAGCGAAAGTTAGGGATAACAGCTCTCTGCAAATGCTTTTGAAATGCAACCCCTCCTTGGCAACATGCTGGTTGTGCTGCAATAACACAGTGCTGTGACCCCAGTGCACACCACCTTCACCTCCTGACCACGAGAAAAATGATCAAAAATTGTTGTTCCTGAAGGCATCATTCAGAATCCTGCCAGACTTGGTGTCATTAACCGTGAGTCACAAATCTGATAACGCAATTTAAGATATTGAATCATATCCTCAACTTGTGATTCATTACAGGATTTAAATGCCAGAAGTGGCGTCTTGGACTCTATTACAATATATATGAGTTCAGACATCCTTCCAAAATAAGCAAGTGACTATGAGCCATAAATTCATTTCACCTCAAACACTAATAGTGCCCAGAAAGATTATCCTGTAGCTTTTCTGGCAAGGACAAGGTAATAAACATTCCAGACCCTCTCCCCCTGCCCTCCTTCCCCTCCTCCCTTGCCCCATTTCAGTCCCTGTTTCACTTCAAGGAGGCAAAAATCAAATTTTCAACATCTTCAGGAGTATTATTTCTTTTTCAGACAAAGAGAGGTAAAGTGACCTTACAGTTTACATTACACAGTGTTGTAAGACCCCATCTCTTGAGGCACAACCTGTGGAAAATAATGGCAAAGCACATGGGAGAATGGAAGTGATCTGCTCCTCATCTTCTCTGAAGGGAACATGAGCGCCTGAAGAAAGGATTTCTGCAGAGCAGATGTGACAGAGCACGGTGTATGTACATGGTCAAAGTACTTGCTTCATCTCCTAGGGGTAAAACACTATTTGCTGGAAAGCAACCATTGCCTGCTGGATGCAATGTCTCTTTCAGAGCAATACTCTGGAGTTTTCTTTATTGGTGCAAACCAACACACTTCTGTCTCCCAGCAGGAAAAATCACCCATCCTTTGGAGGTGGTAGAACTGTCGTTTTGAAAGTGTGGCCTCTTACAGCTACAGCTTACTACAGCAGNAGTGTGGCCTCTTACTACAGCTACAGCTTACTACAGCAGCTTTTGGGCCTGTGTTCAACAACAGATAAGCTAAAAATCACATTCCTTGTGCCTGACACTGCCACTTTTCACGTGCTGAATAACCTGTATTTGTATCTGCTCTGTGCAGTTCCTGTGAGTTGCATTGTTTTTATTTAAACTTTTTCTCTTTTTGATAGACACTCAGGGTACTGTATGCCCTCAGGGCATAGATTCCCACATCACTGTTTCCTCTTTTAACAGCTCCAATAATGACCCCCAATTACTCAAACTTGTATGCAGACATGGAGTACAAGAGTTCCACTAATAGCACCAAGTCATGTTGACT
>VZTN01013306.1:1392-14230 GCA_013400515.1 Erpornis zantholeuca | reverse complement strand
GAACAAAATCTTTTCAGGAAGGGTGTACTTCAGTGTTGCCAATGAACCATGCTAGAGCACTACTTTTATATTTTGAAACCTTTATGACTGGTGCTAGAGAAATCAGAGCTGTAAGGCATCATTGAGTTAAGTTAAAACATCTATCCTTATGAAAGGAAAAAGATGGGGGGAAAAAAGCCTATCTAGGCTATACCACAGAAACAGTTATGCATCCTTTGAAGGCAGAACATCTCTGACACTTACTAACCCTGGTTCTCAGTGATAATGAGCACCACAAACATGCCAAGGTTCAAGGGAACACAGAGAATGGAATGTTATTCTATTGCTCACAACATTGTGCTCCTTATTTTTCTGGATGTGGGATGTGGGATTAGCCAGCAATGTAGGCTTTTCTGTCCTTTAGCATAAACACACATCATTCATCAGTATGGGCCCTGGGGCACTGCACAATTGTAACACAGCTGTACGTGCCATGCCCTCCCTTAGCAGGATTAATGGCCAACCCTGAGCAACTGGAATGTGCAAGCAGACTGACTGCAAACTGACTACATTTGTAAACAGCTTGAACACAAGGTAAACTACAGCAGTCTTAAATTAATTCTGAGAACCTTGTATTGTGCCTCCAAAAAACACTATTGAAACTTCTTGAACTATTCTGTCCCCTATGCATGGTCTCCAGGCTTCCATTTATTTTTGTTGTCTTTTCAAAATCTCTGCCTCTATTGCTTTTCATACCACCAGTAAAGAGTGGCGGTGAAGGATGATGTCTGAATTAAAGGCACAATTGAACATTGCTCCTTCAGAGATCTGTGAAAGAGACTTGCTGAAAGTATGAAATACAAAATCTGGAAGATAATTTTAGTGATAGGCTCCAACTTTTATGGAGAAAGATGGTCCCCCCCTAGCTTTTCATGCAATTAAATGGTCTTTTATGAAAAACAAAATATATATAATCTTCAGATATTTTGCTAATTGAGCCGTGCAGTCCAGGCAGTTGCTGTTATTTCCTTCTTTGAATATAAGAAATAAGTTGAAAGACGTGTCAGATTAATTTATGTCTATTACATAATATGATTAATTTGAGACAAGTTATGTTTACAATCTTTTTATCTCCTAAGAGTTCAATTTTTTCTCCATAAGCTTAAAAGATCAATACTGGGACAAGTACTGTTTAATGTCTTCATTAATGACAAAGACAATGGGACTGACTGCATACTTAGGAATTTGGCAGATGGCACCAATCTGGGTGGGGAAGTTGACACACCTAAGAGATGGGATGCCATCCAGAGGGATCTGGACAAAATCAAGAACTGGGCTCATGGGAATTTCATGCAGTTTAACCAAACCAACTGCAATGAGCCACACTTGGGTCAAGGCAACTCCCAGTATCAACACAGGCATGGGGCTGAATGGATCAGAACAGGAAATTTGAATATCATAAATGCTAGTCTACAAAATCTCACCTGGTTTTCTCTTTGTTCTAGCAGTCCTATTTATGAAAAATAAAACCATGTAGAACACATGATGTCTTTGCCTTCAGACTCCCACATTGAACTAAATAGGCCTCAATCTGACTTTTTTTTTTTTTTAAGAGGGGTAATCTCTTTAGATGAGCATTGTTAGCTTCCCAACATTGACGCCCTGAAGATTCTCAAGCAACCTTGGTGGATCAGTTAAAGGAAGTTTAAACTATATTGCTTGCACCTTATATCTGGGGCAGATAAGGGGATTTATAGTAATAAAGATTTTTTTTTCTGATATCCTCATTCTAAATCTTTTTAAGTACAAAAACTTACTTTTTAGTAACAAAAAAAAAAAAAAAANGCCATCCAGAGGGATCTGGACAAAATCAAGAACTGGGCTCATGGGAATTTCATGCAGTTTAACCAAACCAACTGCAATGAGCCACACTTGGGTCAANAAAAAAACAACAAAAAAAACCCCACGATGTTTGGAGACACAAAAGATGTATTACACTTGCAGTGTCCTGCAAGCTGCAGTTTCTTATCACAAAAAGATTTATATCCCATGATCTCAAAGATGCATTGCTTTTTACAGATGCTATTGCAGTTGGGGAGAAGGGAATGGCAAATGGTTTTCCACATCTATAAAAGAGAGATAACTGGTTTGCTAAGTATTTTTATGTGCAAAGTAATGGATCATATTAATCACATCCAGACTCTAGGTAGAGATTTAAGAGGGCCTTCACCTGATATATATCATCAACTCTACTTTATCATATAGTGGTAGGACATACACTAACATGAGTGTGTGTGTGTGTGTGTGAGTGCGCGTATGTGTTCACACACACGTATTTACACTTGGCTTTGGAAGCAAGAGGGTAAGGAAAAGAGGAAAGTAACCAAGCCCTGTCTTCCAAGCTCTATTCTCTAGGAAAATGTTCACCTGCTCATTGCTCTCTTAAAACACTGAATCACTCTAACTGGAATAAAATCTTGCAATACATTAACTACATGCTCAGCATCAAGCCTCATTTAGCCTTGGGAATGATAAAGGGTTATTATGAAATCCTTCTTTTCACCACTGTGTTAGCTTTCTATGATTTTTTTTTTCCTGTAAACAGAATTTCCAAATTGAAATCAGTTATATTCTGACAGTAATAATGTGATAATGCTCTCATTATTTTAAAGGGTTTAACTCTAACTGCTCTGTAAAAGAGCTTCCTTTGCAGGGGGAAAGCAAGGGCTTTCTGCAATTACCAGTGCAACCTGCAAAAATTTGAGAAAGGAGCGTGGCATACTGTCATTGAACTCTTAATTCTGATGCTGGCAGATTTCTCAGCTTTTTGAGGAGTCAGTCTTATTCATGGCTGTACTGCAGAAATTCATCTTAAAAGCAGTAAATAGCTGAGATCAAGAGTTGGAGGTGAGACGAGGGCATGATGGAGACATGCCAGACTCAATGTAAAATGGAAAGATGATTTTTGGTTAATATTACTATCCAGATGTCTGCAAAAGAGATGGGTTAGATAAGTGAACTGAGGTTTTAAACTACTTTGACAGCTAAAGTATAGATGTCCTTGCAAGATAAAAATTCTCTTTCTGCTAGAACCTCAAAGTGTTTTATTAGGCCTTAAAGAAACCTGTCTGACAAATAATTCCAGCTACTTCCTTCTCAATTAGCTGCAAAGGTGTTTTGGCTGGGTTTTGTTTGGCTGGTAATGTTTTGGTTTTTTATTTGCAACACTGAAGTAATTAGGGAATAACCTTGCTTATTTCAGTGTTTAAGTTATTGGGTTTGATCATGATATCTTTGTGAGCCATTTGGATTATTACTCTCTACCTGATCATTTTACAAGTGAGAAATGCTTCCAGGAGGGAAAATGGGAATGGAAGAGGAAAGGAAGGCAGATGAAAAGTTCAGGGGTTTCGACCCCTGAATATCTGAATATCTGAAAGTGAAGAAGAATATTGCCACTCTAATTTCCAAAAATATTTAAGAGTATAAGGAAATTGGGATCTTTGGAGAGACACATAAACATTACAGCTATAAAACTTCCTTCATTCCACTTCTCTTCTATGACAAAATAGGTCTCTGCTGTGATGTTAGTAGAAAAAATGCAACTATTCCCACCAATCAAGAGATCTTTACATTCATCTTAGATTAAGGAACACTACCTCAAACTACTTTCAGAAAGTGAGATTTGTAGCATCTAGCTGAAATCTTCAAGGGAGACTTGACTAGAATAATGCTTTTTCAGGCAGTGCATCACATATTTCACGTTTCTCACATATTTCACATTTTCACATTTCTCACATACGGAGAAACACATTTTACACTAAAATACGAAGGATGACTTTGAAAGTAGCTTGATTTAACTTTTGTAAGAAACTAGGCATAAAGCCTGCTGCTACTAGCTTTTCCTATATTTTGTCTTCTCTTCCTCTCAGACCCACAACGAAGTTCTGTAAATTTATATGGTTATATGAGTTTAGGAGTACAGGGATACAATGCTTTGCATTGTCCTTTAATGGGTGATTTTTTTTTCCCTTCCTCCATATCCAGATACTAGCTTTTAGATTAAAAAAAAAGCACTAATAGATAGATCACAGCTATGAAACATAGCTTTCTCTGAGTACAGCTGAAAACTAATGTTCTCAAAACTGCCCCTAAACAGAAACAGAAAATAAGACTATGCTAAAAATACTTTGTTTTAAAATAGCTCTTCTATGTGTTTCAGGAGACTAGAGTGGGGTAGTATTTATTACTTTCTTTCTTTCTTTCCAGAAAGGTAATTTATATTTCTATAGAGACAAGACAGCAAAGACCTCTGGAAGATGAGATAATCAAGTGATGTTTGAAAATAAGGAATAAATTTGAATGAAGGAAAAAAATTATAAATAATAGGGAATTAACCTTTTAAAAGAGTTTAACTTACTTAGAAGAGAATATAAAGTACAGTGGTGTGAATGTCAAAAACTTAGCTGAAGAAGAGATATCTTATGTGAGCTTATGATGGTATGACCCTCTCAGTTGTTAAAGTCCCTCTTAGGAACATTATCATACCTTATAGTAGTGAAATAAAGTGAGAATAAATCAAAAAGTACAGTATTGGTGTAAAAGGATTATTAATCTAAAGTTTGTATTTATATATGCAGAATTTGAAACCTACATTCCTGATAGTAATGTTGTTGCTTCAGATTACAGATTTACAAGCTGTCTGACAAAGTTACATGATCAAAAATAACAGAATGGTTATACTTTCGAATCTGTCATACACCATGTCATGCTACTGAAGCATCCCTCTACTATCAGAGTATTAAAGCTATTGTTTTAATTATTGTTTAATTATTGATTGCATTAACAACTTCTCCATGATGAAATAAATCCTTAATCTTAAACTTAGTAAAAGTTTAAAAATTTATCATTTTGAGAAGTTTCCTCTCCACATTTTGCTGCGTTTACAAATTTTGCCTCTGTCAGAGATCAGAGACACTAGTTACTTCTTCCACTTTGAATATAAATAGTACCCAAACTATAAAATAAATATTATAGATTTCTTTCTATTACTGAGATCCTTATACAGCTACCTCTAAAAGTAGTCTTGTTCTGAGGCTTGTGGTTTTGCTTGGATTGTGTTTCTGTGTTTTTGGTTGGTTGGTTGGTTGGTTGTGGGGTTTTTTTGGGAGGGTGGTGGGATAGGATAGTTTTTGCATAGTTTTATTATTATTACTCACTGAAATAAAGTGGACTGTAGACTTCTTACATAATTAAACATTAAGTTTACAGTAATACCATCTATACAGTCAAATTCTGCTTCTGCAAAAACAAAGACCCACAAGTGTGCTTTGTTCTAGGCACAAAAGTCATTCAAAGGACCAACCAGAGGTTTGAGTTAAGCACATACCTTATATTTCTCATGCTGTATACATACACATGGAAGGAAAAGATGACAATTATCCAAAATTAGATACAATGTTATACAATATGTTTTAACTACTGTGATTTCATATTCTCAGTACAATGTGTTCAGCTTGAAAAAGCTACCATGTGTCATAAAAAGGTTGCAAAAACATTTTCATGAAAAGATGGGTTTTTTCATGCTCATAACTCACTGACGCATTCCATTTCCTGAGTGGAATGCATTGGTCATAGGAAATAAAGGAAAGATTGTTGAGATGGTGTGTATTTAAAAAACATATTCTCTAGGCATGTCATGCAATAACCATAAATGTAAGATAGGGGCATTTAGTACTTTTGACCCCAGGTTACCTGAGGAAATGGATGTTTAAAGATTAGATTGGTTTGGGATTTTAAAAAAAATTATCCTCAATTGTGTCGTGGCAGTGCACAGTTGAAGTTGTTACGTATCATTAGGTTATGCATACTGATTAATTACATTGACTAATTTATTTAAAACATAATCAATAATTATGTTTTAATACTACTTTATTGTAAAGATAGCTTGTGGGACACATTATCTGTGGTTCTTAGACAGAATCCAGACAAGTATTCACATTCCTTCTGAAACAAAATGTACCTTTCTAAAGCACTTTCCAATCTTTACATATTTTTTACAATTAAATATCTGCCAATCTTCACATCTGCTGAGAACCAAGAATAACTTTAGAGCTTCAGACTCATCAGATTTTATTTCATTGCCACTTGGTATCTCAACTAACTCCAATATAATAAATTTCAAGCATCTTCTTCTATTTTTATCTTATTTTGTCTCACCAGTTAAGATATTAAAGCTTTTCTACAAGAGGTGTAAAATGATTATGACAGCACACATGGAAAAAATTAGATGACTGAATGCTGTTTACTCAAATCATATTCCTGTAGGTGAAAATAAATCCATAAATTTAAGTACTCTAAAATTCTTTAGACAAAATAATTAAGTAATCCAACGCATGATTTTTTAATACATAGAATACATTAAAAGGCCACAAAATGGTAGATATCACCTACAGTCAAAATAGTTCACAAATCTGAGTTCACTACACTTGAGAGGGTAATTTTTATCCAGGGAATGCTTGGAAAGAAACTGTCTTCATCCAAACAAGAAAGGAAATCACAAAGCAAGACAGTAAAAAAGGAAGCTGTACAGACAGCTGGAAATATAATAGTGGACTCCTAGAAGAATGGACCAAAAGGAAGTTTTTAGGAAACCAGTCCTAGCACTATCACTAACAGGAGAAGCACTTGTTCAGCAACAGCTAAATAATCTGGGGAAAAAACAAACCTTCAGAGGGATTACACAACACAATTTCCATGACTCTTTAGGATCAGGTGGATATGTTTAGCAGAGACATCTCTACTTCTTTAATTTGTATAAGATTATCTGTGTCTGATCTCTTCTGCTCTCCTCTGGTAGCATATTTCTGATGTTTTTATGTGTTTGGCCTTTTGTTCTAAAGATCTTTAAGTACTTTAGGGAAGAGAGGATTTCTCTGTGGTTTTAGTGGGTGAAGTTTTTCTGATCATAAGGGTGAGATTTATCTTGCCTAAAATGCCGAAAAGCCTCTGAAGCTTAATATTTAATCCAAGCCAGTCATTGAGGCTCCTTTTATCATCAGAGGTGAGAGATTTACCTGATTTTAGAGAAGGTTCTGAAGCTGGGTAGGTAACAGCTTCTGGAGATCTTGCTTGCTCATTGACTGAAGATGATTGTGATTAGATGGCATTTTAGTGTAGATGCTTAAATTTCCAGTGTTTGAAATTATGACACCATGAGTTTGGACTGAAATTGTGAAAGTCTTCCTGTGTACCTGTCTGAATAGCTATTTGGGATCACAAAGGAACAGACTGAGTGTCAATATTGATATCAACAGGCTGAATGTGTCATGAAATGGTCTCTGTGTCGGAAGGCTTCTGATATAGAAGAATCTGTACTCACACAAGCAAAGGGGCTAACATAGAGGTTTTACTCCAGAATAAGTGTTCAAAAACCCACTAGCCCACATGCTTCTCTGACTCCTCCTATAACCTTGTCAATTCCAGTACAGGAGACGTCATCACACTGCATCACTGCCAGCACTCAACACTGACATGGTATTGCAAAGGAATTACAATCACATAATGTTTGAACTTGGAAGGAGCCTCTGGAGGTCACCTGGTTGAAGCTCTTGCTCAAGCAGAGTCATGTAGAACAGGACCATGCCTAGATGGTTTTTGTATATAAATAAAGATGGAGACTCTACAACCTCTCTGGTGCTCTGTCATCATCACAGTGAAAAAGTGTTTCCCTGAACTCTGAGAGATCCTCTTGCTTGTGATTCAAGACCATTGCAAATGGTTCTGTCACTGGGCCACTGAAAATAGTCTGGATCTGTCTTTGCACCATCCTTTCAGGTATTTATGAGCATTCATAAAAATCCTTGAGTCCTTTTCTTTAAGTGTGGCATGTAAACTACTCAAATGAAAGAAAGCTCAGAGGAGGTGGGAAAGGGTAGTGACCCCATGAAGACCAGGAAATAATGTAGTGTGACTGACCACAGCTAATACAAAGGAGACAACGTTTTCCCAATACAAAGGGGACCAAATGCAGCCTTTCCTTTAGAAAAGCAGCTATAACATTTGAGTGGATCTACAAGTGGTGCAAATATTTCTTCCTGAGTTCATTAAAAGATGGTGAATATCCCCTTGAGTTACCAAGACCAGCATGAGAGGGAGTGTATATTCCTTCCTAGTGATTGTAGACATCCAGAATTGTCGTAGCAAGCATATTCTATGATACAGTAGTGAGAATCACATAGGTGTTGTGATTGAACTGTGTATCGCAATTGCTTCCATTTTCTATGTGTAACTTAAATGTACATCACTTGTGCTTTCACAAGTGATAAAACAGGAATCCTGGGTGACGTCAACAATCTTCCGATAGGTAAATTTAATATTAAACATCATACCCTCCATGTCTAGAATACCTAAAACAGCCTGGTTGGAGGACTCTCACACTAGGCTAAACAGTCTCAGGTCTGTTACCCTCTCCTTACATGAAAGGTTCTCTAGTACCTTAATCCATAAATGTAGAAAACTACAGTGCTATACTGGAGGACAGGAGTCTCAATCAAATCTATATTTTGATGGTTGACCACAGAGTTATGAGTTGAGCAGACACACTGGATGATACTCAATCAGTGCTTGATGTGCAGCTTGAGCTGAGGACATTGGCAAACCTTTTCATTAGCACCGGATGCAGCAGGGTCCTTTATGCCAACTCTGGCATCACTCCCATTTTGTA
This sequence comes from Erpornis zantholeuca, assembly GCA_013400515.1. NCBI lineage: Eukaryota > Metazoa > Chordata > Aves > Passeriformes > Timaliidae > Erpornis > Erpornis zantholeuca. Next base: position 5,526 of record VZTN01013306.1, on the reverse strand, counting down.
ATCTGGTAATGGAGAAGGGAGAGACAGGTGTACCTCATCTGTGACTGCTGGGGCCAGAAAGCCTTCTGTCTCAGCCCTCATAAACAATAACTCTGTTCTAAATGTCTTATCATTTTTATGTGATTGTGCAAAAGTCTACTAAGAGACTTTTGTGTTTGTCTTGATAAAGTGTTGCATGTCCCAGATACAGGTTGTATAGGAAAGGCTTTGGAATTAAAAAGAGAGTTTACATTCATAGAAGTATTCTGTTGATTGGATTAGTTTGAATTAGAATTAATGCAACATAGCAAAAATATGCTAAATTTTTTAACTTGTCTCATTTGATTTCTACATTGTACTAAGTTCCGTTCCATTTTTAAATTGCTATTTTCTGTAATTTCATTTCTAATTATGCAATATTAGCTTTGCATATTTCTCTAATTTCTTAAGTAAGAAAAGCAACATAAGTTATAGCTCCCTATAATAAACAAATCAATCAACACACATCACTCAGGAGTTTTCATATATTTTTAAAAAATAATTTAAAAATCTCAACCTGTTTGACCCTGGAAATTACTGCAGCCATTTTGAAAGACTTCTATGCTGTAGCTTCTCTACTTCAGTACATAAGTCAAAGATATTTTTTTTTCTTACCTTATCTTGAGAAATGTGTTATAAAAATTGATTTCCTATGCTATTGATCTAGTTCTCATTACTTATGAAGGTGCAATTCTGCTGCAAGCTTGGACTGAAAGCAATCCTGTTAAGAACACAAGACAAATTGTCCAAAATTTAAATAAAAACAGCAATTTCAATCAATGATTTATGCATTTTGCTTAAAGAGACAAAAAACTGGGATAAAGCATCATTAAATCCCATTCTTGATTGTATACTATACAACTGAAAATAGTAAAGGGAAAGTTGGAAAAAAAATAAGATTTTAGACCAATTTTGGGAAGAGAGAAATTATCTAGTAGAGAATGAATCAATAAAAAGCTGAAACTACTGCAAAACTTCTTAATGAAATGAGTCAGGAAAGCTTAATTCATTTTTGTTAAGATCCGATTATTATTAAGGTTCTTTAGAAATTCCTCTGCCCAAATTAAGGTATAAATGAGACCATATGCCAGTGACAATAATGTGGATTTTATTGTATACTAAATGAGAGAAAGAGAAGATAAAAGGAGAAAGAAAAGGAGTAGAAAATAGGTGGGGGGGAGGGACAGAAAGAGTGACAGTGACAGAATAAGGAAAATATCGCCACTCTGTGGATCCCAACGATGTTCCATTGATCCTCTCCAGCTGCTCTTCTTGATGGTGAAGGTCCCCCCCAAAAGGTGTGGAATCCCATGGGTTTATATCCCCTCGAGCCAGGTGGCAATGTCCAGGCATGTCCCCCTGGGGGAGGGGACAGTCTCTCACAGCAGACTCTGGGTCTGTTCCATCACACGCACCCCTGGGGTGCAAGGCCCAGCACTTTGGGGGAGGTCTTTGATGGATTGTGACTTCCCCTCAGCTGCCTCTCACATGAGAGTCCCCTGGATGTGGCCTGTGGGGTTGGGGGTTCCACAGCAGGGTTGGTTTGTGTAAGGGAGGATGAGTGTTCAGTGCCTCTGGCCAGAGGTTACACCATGCACCCAAAACCTCCTCCTGCCCCCTCAGCTGGGGGAGTCTGTGTGAACCTGGCTTCTGTGAGCTGTGCTCTGCCCCACCCCAAACTCAGCAGAAGATGATCCTCAGCACAGTCAGTGGTTCTGGATTTTTGGAGGATGCATACCTTTCCCTCTGCCTGAGATGACTGAGCAATTAGTTTCCCTTTATCTAATCAGCATTTCGACTTTCCAGTTCAAAGTCCCAGTCTTCAGGGAGGCTTCTTTGGTTTTAGCTTTTTAATAATGATCAGAAGTTTATATCAATGTTTGAGGCATGCAAAAGGCATGCAAGGGGATTGCAACAATGCCCCAACCTTGTGTCCTCCCCTTCTTTCTACTTGGCACTCGCCTCAACCCAAGGACATATTGCCATCTCCCCCTTGGGTACGGGTCAGAGTTGAGCCTATGGTTAGGGTTGAGAAAACCACAAAGCCCAGAGCACCACGGACACTGACAATGAAAAATACATATCAAGGTGAGCATGACACTGCCTCAACCATGAGCCATGCTCTTCTTTTTGCATGGAAATCCCAACAGACCTATGTAATATTTCCAGCTCCACCTAGGGCTAGGGTCACACCTAGGGTTAGGGTTAGGGTAACACGTAGGGTCAGGGTTCAGAAAACCACAAAGCCCACAACTCCAGGGACATTGAAAATGGAAAAGGCACGCCAAGGGGATTGCGTCACTGCCCCATCCTTACTCCTTCCTTTCTGCCTGGAACTCATGTCTGCCCAAAGCAATATTGCTGGCGTGGCCTAGGATTAGGATTTCACCTAGGGCTAGGGTTCAGACAACCACAAAGCCAAGAGCACCTGGGTCACTGACAATTGAAAATGTATGCAAAGTGGAGCATGGCACCGCCCCAAACTAGCTCCTTTCTTAATGCTTAGCACTCACATCAGCCAGCTGACATATTGCTGGATCAGCCTCGGCTTAGGATTTCTCCTAGAGTTACGGTTGGGGTTGTGCTTAGGGTTATGGTTCAGAAAACCACAAAGCCCACAGTTCCAGGGACAGGGACAATGAAAAAGAAACCACAATGGAAGCGCAGCACGGATCCAGTCATGAGCCATCCTCGGATTTCAGCATGGCCATCACCACAGACCTTTGCAATGTTTCCGGCTCCACACAGGGTTAGGGTCAAGCCTAGGTTTAGGGTTAGGGATACGCCTAGGATTAGGGTTCAGAAAACTGCAAGTCCAAGACATCCAGGCACAGATAAAATGTAAAACGCATTCAAGGAGCCACATGACGCAACACCAATATTGCCCCTTTCTAGTCTCCTTGCTTGGCCCCAGCCTCTGCCCACAGCTATTTCTTTGGCTCTGACTAGAATTAGAGTTAGGGTTAGGGTTAGGATTAGGGCTAGTGTTCAGAAAACCACAAGTGCAAGTCATACAGGGACAGCTAAAATGTAGAACGCATTCCCAGAGCAGTATGACAAAACGCCAGTATCTCCCTATTCTTGTCCGTTTACTTGGCCCCAGCCTTGGCCCACTGCTATTGCTACGGCTCAGATTTCACTTAGGGCAAGGGTTAGGGTTGTGCCTAAAGTTACGATTCAGAATACCAAAAATCCCCGGCATCCAGGGATATCGACATGGTGAAGCACATGCCAAAAGGAGCGCGGAACTGCTCCAGATTTCATCCATTTGCCACATTCTCCTGGGAACCAGCTTTAGTCGAATGGTCTGGCTCGGGCTGCGCGAGGGATTAGGGTTGAGGTTATGGTTAGATGACGGTTAGGATTCAGAAAATCACAAAGCCCACAGATCGAGAGACAATTCAGTCACAAAGGGACTGCCTCGGCAACCGTGACAATGCATTAATATTGCCCAGTCTGCGCGTTAAGACTGGGAACAAGAGATACCCCCGCCTGGCTTTACAGATCCAATTAACGTTAGGGTTATGCTTAAGGTCAGGGTTCAGAAAAGCACAAAGACCACACATCCAGGAACATTTTAGCTGAAGAGACAATGCCTTGGAAAGGCCACATGACACAAACATTCAATCCTCTGCTCTTTTATTATTGCCACCAGGCTTACAACCGGATTCGTTCAGTCGAATGCAGAAGCTTAGGTTAAAAATTAGGGCTAGGTTTAACGTTACAATTAGGGTTAGGGTTCAGAAAACCACAAAGCCTACACATAAACAAACACTTCAGGTGAAGAGGGCTTGCCTAGGTTATAGTGAAACTGACCAAATATAACTGCATCTGCGCTCTTAGTTTCCTAACCACCTTCACCCCAGGCTAGCTTTCGAGCTCCACATACGGTTAGGGTTAGGGTTCAGAAAACCACAAAGCCTACACATAAACAAACACTTCAGGTGAAGAGGGCTTGCCTAGGTTATAGTGAAACTGACCAAATATAACTGCATCTGCGCTCTTAGTTTCCTAACCACCTTCACCCCAGGCTAGCTTTCGAGCTCCACATACGGTTAGGGTTACACTTAGGGTTAGGGTTCAGAAAACCACAAAGCCCACAGATCCAGGGACACT
>VZTN01013302.1:88076-104000 GCA_013400515.1 Erpornis zantholeuca | reverse complement strand
ATTTATATACTTATTTTTCCCCCCCCCTCCCTTGCCATCCCCAGTGCTGTGGTTCACATCTCCCTGCTTGGCTCTGCCAGCCCTTGGGTTTTTTTTTTTCCCCTTTACTCTTCCAACTCCAAGAGCCACCAGGAGTGAAGTGGAGCCCTGGCCCAGCCCCACCCTCAGCACCCACACTCAGGCCTTGCTGTAAACCCTTAATCCAGCCCAGCCTGGCCAAGACATTTATGGGAATGCCGGGAAGGAGGTGGGAAAAGCTCAACCCCAAACCCAGCGAGCTGAGGCGGCTCCAGCTTGGCTCCCAGAGCTGAAACCCCACGGAGGGCAGGGAAAGGAGAGTGTCCCTGGAAAGGCAAAGGCACCCACGGAGCTTTTCCAGCATGTGGAGCTTGCCAGGTTCCTTTCCCTTCTCCCTGTGAGCATCAATCCATGTCTCCAAAGGTGATCCCACTCCCTCAGCTCTGCGGGTGTTGGAGTCCAGGAAAGCTGGGAAACCTTTCCTGTTGCTCAGGGGGGTCTGGGATCCCCCCCTGACATCCCAGGGGGACACAGCCTTGGATCTGTGCCCCTGGAAAAAGCTCCCAACACTCCAGGATGAACTGCAAGAATGTGAGACAGATTGGAGTTAGTTTATCCCAGGGTGAAAAATCAGAGTTTTGGGTTTTATAGTATGAAAGTGAATAAGAACAAACACAGAAGATTCAAAGTAGTGGCTCTAGGTCTTTCCTTCTTCTCCTTCTCCTCCATTCCTGCTGTAGTAGCGACATTAATTAGTAAAATAACTTTAAAGTAAAAAAAAAGTTAAATAAGATTAATAGTTATTGATACACTATTGAAAATACATTAAAACTGCTAATTAGATAAAAAAAATCTTTAAAACATTCCATGCTCAAAGTCTTAAAGCCATTTTTGCAGCGTTTTTCTGGCAGGGCTAAGCCCAAGTGCGGACAGCACAAAATAACCCCAAAAACCAAGAACTTAATAAATAACACAAAAACAAGAAGCTGCACTTGTGACTCCTTTATTTCCCAGTATAAAACTTACAAAAAGAAGAAAGAACAGCCCAGCCAGGGAGAGCCTCGGGATGGCTGTGCCATGGTACCACCCCGGGGCTGGGTTTTGGGGGTTTTGGGGGGTTTTGGGGGGGGTTTGGGGGGGTTTGGGGTCTTGGGCATGTTGCCCACCCAGATTTTCCCATCTCTGAGCCCAGCAGGAAAACGCTGCTGAAACAGGGCCAGGAGAGCAGGTTCTGGCCTGGGAAATTGGTGTTGAGGGAGAAGGTAAAGCAGGGAAGGGTGGGAGGGTGAGGTGAAGGAGTTGGGGGCAGCTTTGGGAGCTCTTCAGTGATGCCTCTGAGCCCAGGCAGAGTTTTGGGGGAGCCCCACGGGGCAGCTCCTCATTCCCAGAGATGCCTGCTGGGATCCCAGCAAGGGCACAGAGCTCCAGGAGCTTCTCCAGAGAAGGAGAATTTCCTCTTTCACGTCCTAGCTGCTCAGCACAGCAGAGTGAACGCGGGGAGGGCTGGGAGCAGGGAAAGGGGACCCCAAACAAAGCCATATTTCTTCAGTTTGGGGTTTTTCCCTAAAGGAGCAGGGGTGAAATCGCTCCCCAGCCGTGGTGGGAGCAGCACCTCAGCGTTTATTTCCTCGGCCTTTATTTACCTTAAATACATTTTCATTAATTTTTTTATTTATGAAAGCTGCTCCCTTCATCCTCCAGGACGTGATGGGAGGAGAAGCAGCACGTAACCCCGGCCTGGGAAGAGTAATCCTGGCCTAGGGGGAGTTTTATCTCCCTTTCCAGCGGGGCAGGACAAAGCCAGGCCCCAGCACCGCTCCTATCGCAGCCATCGCTGGCTGGGAGCAGCTCCCGGGGCAGAGGATGGAGCTGGAAGGTGTCACCTGCCACAAAGAGCTCCGAAAGGAAACCAGATCGCCCAGTTCCACCTCTGTGTGTGCCTTCACCCCTGGTTTTTGGGGTGCTTGGGGCTGGTTTGGGGGTCTCAGTGTGGAAGGTGGAAGGGGGACTGCAGCAGTGGGAGAAGAGAAAATGGAATTTTCACCATGGTTAACATCCAAAGGGAGGAAATAGGGTTTGTATATGGGCAGGGTGTTGGGGCCGAGCAGGACCAGCCTGGCAGCCCAGATTTCATCAGGCAGCTCTCTCTGTGGTGGGATTCCTGCTTCTGTGGTGGAATTCCCAGCGCTGTGGTGGAATTCCTGCCTCTGTGGTGGAATTCTTGGCTCTATGGTGGAATTCCTGCCTCTGTGGTGGAATTCCTGCCTCTGTGGTTGAATTCCCAGCACTTTGGTGGAATTCCCAGTGCTGTGGTTGAATTCCTGGCTCTGTGGTGGAATTCCTGGCTCTGTGGTGGAATTCCTGCCTCTGTGGTGGAATTCCTGGCTCTGTGGTGGAATTCTTGGCTCTGTGGTGGAATTCCTGCCTCTGTGGTGGAATTCCCAGCTCTGTGGTGGAATTCCTGGCTCTGTGGTTGAATTCCTGCCTCTGTGGTTGAATTCCTGCCTCTGTGGTTGAATTCCCGGCTCTGTGGTGGAATTCCCAGCTCTGTGGTTGAATTCCCAGCTCTGTAACATCTTGGCATGGAGGCTGGGATGTCCCTTTGGGAGAGGTGCACATGGAGCTCCCTGGAGAAGTGATGGCAATGGCTTGGCCAGAGGTCTGGGGTGGTTTTTATTCCGCAGGTGCCTTATCCTGGCTTCTGTGGATCCTTGGGATGGTTTTTGCCCATGGCAGAGCCAAGGAGAAGGACAATCTTTGAGTGTGGGGAGCTCACAGCAGATCATGCTGAACTTCCAAGGAGCAATAATTCCATGGGGCACTCCAGGGGGATGATGATTTCAAATTGATCTGCTTGGGAATTTTCCAACCAGAGCTTGACCCTTTCTCTCCCAAAATCTGAACCAATTCCTCTTCCTGGAAAAAAGTTTGGCTTTGTATTTTAGGATTTTTCTACCTCTAAAATAATTTCTCCTCCATCCTTCCTTCTGTTTTCCCTTTTGCTTCTTTGTTCCTTATTTTCCTTCTCTTTTCCGAGCGAAGCAAAAAAGGGCAAAAATAATTCTGAGCAGAAACCAAGAACCTGGAAAAGTCAGGACATTTTCATTTGGTTCCCTGCTGAAAATGAGAACAATTCCCGCATTTGAAGGTCTGGCAGGGTTTGATTCCCTTCCAGAACACCCCTGACCCCTTGGAGATGCCATGGGATGAGGTGGTGGCCACTCCAACCCTGTCCAGAGCCATTTTCCAGGAGCCAGAAAGGAGCGGGGATGGTAAATGGAGAAGGGAAAATGTTCCTTGCTCATTTTTCCGTGGTATTTTTCTGCCTGGCGCCCTGGACGAGCAGAGGAACCCTTGGCCCATCTGTTTCCAGCACCATTAAAGGCCTTTGCCTGCATGTGGCCCTCAGAAATAAAATAAAAATAAGACCCTTTGGTCTGAAAAATGTCAAAGGCTCTTTCATCCTGGCCGCCCCCCAGCTGGGCCCACATCCTCCCGAAGCCGAGCAGGAGGAGAGGGTTCCCACCGAGGCACAGGCCTCTCCCCCCCTTCCCACTCTGCTTTTTTGGGAAAAGAAGGAAGTTCAGCGCTCGGGGTTGGTGACCTCTGAGCGCTGCTCCCCTGGAATTCTCCCCCACCCCCGTGGCTCCCCGCGCTGGGCCGGGGCTCGGCAGGGAAGAGGTTAAAGCCTCTTTGAGGAGGGCTGGGAGGAGGGAAGGCTCTGCCGGGGCTGTGGGGGCCAGCCTGGGCCAGCAGGACGCCCTTAATGACCACCGGGATTGCTCCAACATGGGTTGGCTCCTCCTCGGCCCTGTCCTCCTCACCCCCGGAAGGCACGGGCCTTGTTCCACCCTGCTGGGAGCCCACGGAGCCTCGGCCTCTTCAAATGTAGAAATTCAGGGCGGATTTGGCACTGCTGCACCTCCACGGAGAAGGTCTGGGTGGAACTTTGGGATGTTGCGCTCGTTAAAAGGATGTTTTAAGGGATTTTTGGGATACCTGCGGAAATCCGGGGCCTGTTGGACACTGGAGATCCTTTTATTTATCAAGCTCAGGGACAAAGTGGAGGTCCTGCAGTGTTGGGGAGGGGAAGAAGAGGGTTTAAATTTGGGAGAAAAGGGTCATTATTTCCTGCATAAAATCTTGGCCGCGTTTGGGGCCTGGTTGTGGGGGGTTTGGGTGGATACACAGCTGTGCCTGGGGTGTGGGGCAGCTTCCCTGTGTGGGGTCAGTGGAGTGGGGGAGATGGGTGATCCTGATCCTGATCCCAATCCTGACCTTCATCCCAATCCCTAGCCTGATCCTGATCCGGATCCCAATCCTGATCCTGATCCCGATCCTGATTCTGATCCTGATTCGGATCCCGATCCCAATTCTGATCTGGATCCCAATCCTGATCCCAATCCTGATCCCAGTTCTGATCCCAATCTTGATCCCAATTCTGATCCTGATCCCAATCCCGATCTTGATCCCACCCCGAAGGATGAGCAGGGGCTGGGGGCACTCACCTGTCCCAGGTTTGGCATCAGAGGAGGAGCAGAGGAGGGAAGGGTCAGCCGTGGGAGGGTGTGTGGGGTGACTCTGATCCACACGGGGTTTGGGACTCTCCCCAAGGCCAGGACAGGAACATTCAGTGGCCCTGGAGATCTCCAGTCCCTGGTTGGGTTTGAGGTGACCACGATGAGGGTCTGGGTGTGCTTGGAGAGCTGGAGAGGCTTTGTTGTGTGTGTGTGAGCATGAGAGAACAGCACTGAACGAGCTCCAGGGAACTGCAGAGTGACACTGGGCAGGGCAGGGTTGGAAAATATCAAAGTTAAAAGCTAAGGCATCACCCACACTGCTGGAAGTGTCCGGGAAGGCACAGGCAGCCTCTCCCGTGGGATGCTCCTTTTTATTGGAAACAGACCTTTATTGGGAAGAGCTCCCTCCTCCTCCTCCTCCTCCTCTGGCTACTCAGACCTCGGAAATTCAGCTCTGGCTGAGCCCTGAGCCCTGAGCCACCCATTGTGTCACCTTTCCTCTGTCCTTCACCTCCTCCTTCTCCTCCTGGCCCCATTCCTGCCGGGCTGGGCGGCTCCTCTCCCTCCTTTCGGGGCTGCTCCCGGGCACAGTCCCCTGGCGCTGCTGGTGACACAGAGAGAAGTGGAAAAACCACTCGGTTTCCCTGGAGATGTGCTCAGGGTAGGGCATTATTATTTCTTTTTTGGCTAAGCAGGCCTCCCCGGCAGCTGTTGAGCAATCCCTGGTCCTCCCAAAACAAACAGGGAGCAGCTCTGGTGGCCAAATGTTGCAGGCTCCTTGGAATGAGCCGGGGTGCTGTGGGGCTGCTGAGAGCAACAGCTGAGCTTCCACATCCTCCTCCTCCTCCTCCTCCTGGGGGACATCAGGAGCTGAGCAGTGACAGGGGGAGCTCCTAAAGTGATGCCTGAAATGGGTACCTGGAAACAGAGAGCAGACAGGAATAAAGGAATCAAGGAGGGATTGGTTGGAAAGGCCTTCAGAGGTACACTCTGGGCTCCAGAGGCTCCTGCCTCAGTGCATCCCAACATGGACAAGGACAGCTCCCGAGTTCTTCCCACTTGGATCTCAGCATCAATTCCCCAAGCAGGAGCCAGGCAAGGATGGAATTTGCCCAAGCTTGCCCCCTGTCCCCAAGATTGTGGTTTGCAGTTCTTGTTGGGCCTAGGAGGGGCTGGGTGTCCTTGGAGAGCTGGAGAGGCTTTGTTGTGTGTGTGTGAGCAGGAGAGAACAGCACTGAACGAGCTCCAGGGAACTGCAGAGTGACACTAGCAGCACAGGACCTGAAAAATATCAAAGTAAAAACCTAAGGCATCATGAGGAGCAGGTTGGAATCTCCCAGGATGGTGTTTGAGGAGGAAGATATTGGATTTGCCCACGATGTTCTTTGATATTAAAGGTTTAGGGGTTTATCTCCACAAGTGGAAGGTGATTTTTGTGTCCAGCTCATCTCCCCACAGCTCCTGGAGGGTTGGGCTGGGCACAAAAATCAACCTCCACTTTATGGGATAAACCCTAAATCTTTAACATTAAAGATGAATGGGAGAGGGATGTGGCAGCTCTGCACCCCAGATCCCTGTGTGCCACCTCCTGCCCCTCCTCACCTGAGCCCGAGCACAGCTCCAGGCTGCCCCAAAGTGAAAATCATCCCCAAATTGGATATTTTCAGCTATGGAACCACAACCCTGCCGAAAATATTTTGGTTTTTTTGGGCGTGATGTTTTCTTTTTGTTCTTAGTTTTGTACTCAGAAAGAAAGGAGTCATGAGTGTAGTTTTTGGTTTTTATGTTGTTTACTAAGTTTTTATTTTAATTTTGGTGTGCCTGAGTTTAGCACTGTCGGAATCACACTGCAGATTGGTTATAAGGCTTGGAGTGCAGACTGTTTTTAACGACTTTTTACTCAATTAACAGTTTTAACGTAAGGTATCTTCAATGGTGTACTAATAACTATTAATTTTAATTAACCTGCCAAAGCCTGACCTAACTGTCTCTACAGCAGGAACCTGCCAAAGCCTGGCCTAACTGCCCCCTGCCAAAGCCTGGCCTAACTGCCCACGGGAGAAGCTGGAGCTCTTTAACCCTTTCAGAGCTGCTTTTCCCCAAAGGAAGAGGCCCTGAGCCGTGGGATTGTGGCTGGAGCTGCTGCAGGTGCAGAGCTTCGAGGAGAAAATCACACTTTGGCTTATTCAGGGCGGTGCTGTTAATCCCAAATTTTAGTGGGGTTTTTCCTTGGTTCCAAAGCTGCTCTGGCTGTTCCTTGGCTTTGGAAAAGCCCAGGTGTGGGGTGGTGGCTGGAGCTGCTGCGAAGCTTTGAGGAGAACATCGGGCAATTTATGCAGGATTAGCCTATAAATCCAAATATTTAATATGTTTTAATTGTTTTCAAACTCATTTTGGCCGTTCCTTGAGTTCCTAAAAACCTGGAGCTGTGCCGTGGTTGCCCAAATTTGGGCCACCATGAGGAGAAGCCCCCAAGCCCTAACATTTTTAGGCTGGAACTGGGGTTTTTTGGTTTTTTTTTGAAGCTCAACGTGGGGCTTGCATAAGGCTCTTAAAATTAGTGCTGCCTTTTAAGCCCAAGGGCCGGAATAAGGTTTACAAGCCATAAAAGCCTCTTATCAAAGTTGATTTCCTCCAACGCACCTTTCATCTTTTATAGTATTTGCTTTTCAAATCCTTGAACTTAAAAGGATTAAACAGGTTGAAAGGAGAAAAAAAAAATTAAAAAAAAAAAAAAGGGAGGGGGGAGAGAAAACAAATAGGAGGGAAGATGGATTGAGTCTGGATTAGGGGAGGCCCCTATGAAATATGAATTAGGAGAAAGTCTAAACAAAAGGTTGTCATTTTTCTGAGTTGCTGAACGTTAACGAGCGCTGCTGCAGGCCCAGCTCCGGGGAACATTTAATTTCTCCAGGTTACTTTTTCACTCGGCCCCAGGAGCGGAGCAGGGGCAGGTTTGGGAATTTTGTGTCGCCTCTTTGTGTCCCCGCTGTGATCCACCCCAAAATCCACCCCAAAATCGCTTCCCAGGCAGGAAACCTTGGGAATGGTAAGGAACAGAGGTTTGCCCAGAGGAAAGCTCCGAAAATTCCAGGAGCTGTGAAGGGGATCAGTGACCTCCTGTCCTCTCAGGGAGCTGGAAATGCATCCTGGAGGACTGGGGGTCATCATTTCGGGGGCTGGGGCACAGCTGAGGGACTCAGGGGTGTTTGGGGCTCCTTCAGTTCCCGTTTTTCCTCAATCTCCCTCAATTCCCTGGGAGGTTGGGGTTATTCCCTGGCACAGGTTATTCCCTGGCACAGGTTATTCCCTGGCTGCCCCATCCCCGGGAGTGTCCCCAGGACCAGCCTGGGACAGTGGAAGGTGTGGGATGGAATGGGATGGAGCTCTAGGGTCCTTCCCCACCCAAAACCCCTTCTGGTATTCCACGACACGGGAAAGGTGGAGCCCGTGGATGGAGGGATGGATGCAGGGCAGCTCGGGAGCCCAGCACCCGTTAGTTAGTTAATTAATTAATTAATTAACTAATTAAAATCTCCGTTCTCCTCGGACTAAGAGCAGTGTGAGAAACTTCCTCGCGGCGTTCCTGCGTCGTCCGGGGCTCGAGTGTTGTCATCCGAGGCCGCTCTGCATGACAATGCCCGCCGCCCTAATTATGCACAGGGATGCTAATGAGCCCCGAGCGCGCTGCATCTCCATGGGAAAAGTGTCCCTGCGGCCGGGGACGGGGGAGAAGGAGAAAGAAAATCCACCCAAACAAAACAAACCCTGACAGGTCGGGCAGGGAGGAGGAGCGGGGGCGAGCCGAGGGGCCGGGCAGGCAGCGGAGGGCCTGGGCAAGGACGGGATGGGGCTGGAAGGGCTCAGGTTGGGCTTTTTGGGGGTCTTTTCTCAGTGTCTGTGCTGGCTGTAGGGGTAAGGGGACACAAATCACCTCGTTCAGGGCTGGTGGCTGCCATAAAAAGGGGTGCAAAAATGGGGTCTGTGATTTCCAGGCGTCGAAGGAACTGCGTGGGCAGCGCGGCAGGAGCTGAAACTCCAGGGGGAAACTGAGGCACGGAGCAGCTCGGCTTTGCCTGGAGGCCAGAGGAGGGCATGGAAAAGGATCCAGCCTCGCTTTTCCCGTGTTCCCATGCCTCGCACTCCATTATCATCCTTCCTTTCTTCCCCCAGAACCGCTCCAAGGAGCAGATTTTGGTGTTTTATCACCAAAAAAGGCAGCTGGGAACCAAGGGTTTTGCCCTCGGCATCCAGGAGCTGCTCTTCCCAATGGTTTCTGGATTCTTTTCCAGGATTCCCCTGTCTGCTTTCCCTTCCTGTGTTTGCCATTTGGCAAAGATCGGGATAAAGGAGGGGAAGGCAGCATCCTCCCCTGTGTCCTCCCAAGTCTCCTGGGAATCGTTTTCCCTATTTCTCTCCTACTTTGACAGGCTGAGGTGGCTCCGGCATGGGGAGTGTTTGACACTGGATCGGATGGAGCTGGCTGAGCTCAGATTTCCAGGATCAATAAAACCACAGAGACCTCAAAATCCATCCCAGCAGCGGCGAGCGGCACCCAGACCCCGCATTTCCCCGAGGCTGGGCCTCGAGCCCTTGGCTTTGGCACCTTGGGGAAGGCAAATAAAATTCCAGGCGCCCTCCGAGGAGCCGGAGAAGGTTCCTGATGCACCTGACACCTGCCAGGGCCGGGGCAGGGAGGTGATTAGCGCTCCTGAAATGCTCTTCAATGAAAATGAAGAGCAGTCAAGGGCTGGGCGCAGCTCTGAGCAGCTCCAACCTTTCCCTCTGGGCTTTAGCGGCGCTGGAATGATCCCTCAAAGCGGGATGGGATTTTTAGGTCCTGCTAATTCACTGGGGGTTGTTCCTTTGCGGGTGAGGACAGTCCCCATCCGGCAGCTGCCGCCAAGGGAAACAGAGCTGGAAGCACCTTGGCTGCTTTTCCAGAGCTTTTCCCACGGGCAGAGTCCGGGTTTAGGTTGGATTCCTTGGGCATTTCTTGAGGGGCAGCTGGGAGGGCTCAGCCTGGAGAAAAGGGGGATCGGGGGGGGAGGGAATTTCTGGCTCTGCACAACTCCCTGACAGGAGGGGGCAGCCGGGGAGGGTCGGGATCTGCTCCCAGGGAATGTCGGGGCGAAAGGAAATGGTCTCCGGCCCCAGCAGATGAGCTCCTGGTTGGATATCAGGAGGAATTTCTATGTGGGAAGGGTGGTCAGGCGCTGGAGCTGCCCAGGGAGGTGGCACCAAATTATTGGAGTTTGGAAGGTGAGGGTGAAAATCTCGAGCCTGGGTTGGTTCAAGTTATTGGAGTTTTGGGGAGGGAGGTGGTGAAAATCTGAGCCAGGTTTCCCCCAAGTCTTTGGGGGTTTGGGGGAAGGAGACGAAAATGAAAATCTGAGCCTGGGTTGCCTCAAATCAGTGAAATTTGGGGAAGGGAGGTGAGGATGGAAATCTGATCTGGTTTTTCCCCAAATCCTTGGAGTTCGGGGTGGAAGGGGAGGATGAAAATCTGAACCTGGTTTGCTCCAAATCGTTGAAGTTTCGGGGAAGGGAGACGAGAATGAAAATCCCAGCACGGGTTGCTCCATTTCGCTGGAGTTTTGGGGAGGATGGTGACGAAAATCCGATCCCGGCTCGCTCTAAACCCTTGGAATCCAGGGCCGGGAGAGGAGGACACAACCACCCAACAATCACCTGCGGGTGCAAACCTCTGCGCTCTGCCCCGAGAGAGAAAAGGGGGTTCAGGGCAGCGCGGGGGAGCCGAGGGGAGCCCCAGAGCACCCCGGCCCCACAGCGCGGAGCTCTGGCTCATTGTTCCACCCGGCTGTGAGACAGATTAGCAGCCCCAGGTGGAAAGTCATAATCTGCATTTAAATGGGCCGCTTATAAAAGGTGGGGAGCGCAGGAGCCCGCAGCATTATGCTGCGTCTTTAGCACGCCCTAATCTCTCTTTATTTTCTCCGCAGCCTGACCTGGGGGCACAGTTTCTAATTACCAGGTCACCCTGCTAATATTGTCATTTCCAGCCAGCGCCTGGGAAACCATGGCAACGCCGCATCGCCTTCCAAGTTTCTCCAGGAATAAAAAAAAAAATTTGCCTTTTAATCAGAGAAAATGACTGAGCCGCTCCCCCCCTGCCCTCCGCGCTGATGTCACTCCTTGCTGGCGCTTTTCAAAGGTGTTTCAGGGGCACCTTTGGGAAGCTTCACCTCGGGGCTGTGGCCAAGACGAGGGACAGGAGGTTGGAGGCTCCTGGAGGGCTGGTTTGGATCCCAAAGCTTCCCTGAATACAATCACGGAATGGTTTGGGTGGGAAGGGACCTTGAATCCCATCCGTGCCCACAGGGACACCTTCCCCTATCCCAGGTTGCTCCTGGGACACTTCCAGGGATGGAGCAGCCCCAGCTTCTCTGGGAATTCTATTCCGGAGCCTCCCCACCCTCACGATAAAAGTCCATAATGTCATTTCAGGATGGTTTTTACCTTTAAAAGTAGGGAGTGAGCTGCTAAAAGAGGGAGCAGAGCTAGGACATCCTGAATTCCAGGGCATCCCAGAGGTGTCCTGGCTACCCTGGCTCGGCTGGGAGGTGGTGGCTCCAACTGATGGAATTCACCTCCCAGCTTGGAAAAAGCCCATGGAGAACCAGGAAGCAACAGGGCTGGTGAGGTGGGTGTGATCTGAGCTCTCTCTTTGTCATACTTTGGGCATCTCTGGTAGTTTGGGCCTTCAAAATCCACATTTTCCTCTCCCCCAGCTGCTAAATCCGAGGTGGGCTTTGCCTCCTTGATAAAAACTCGCTTGGGATGAGCCTGAAACATCTCCTGAACTGATGGAGCTGATTTCCAGCTTCCAAGGGCTGTGCTGGCAGCCCTCTGGTGAAACCTGCCCTGAGGCTGGGAGGAATTCAGGTCAGCTCCGAGCTGAAACTGCCCCGGGGGCCTTCCCCTGGCTCTGCTCGGTGCCTTCCCTGCCGTTCCCAGAGCAGTTTCTCACTCTCAAAAAGCGAAACTCTCACTCCAAGCGAGTCAGACGTGGACTGGAATCCCATTTGAAGGTGATTTTCCAGCTGACAGGAGTAGGTTAATTGTAAACTGTCTACTGAAGCTTTAAAACTCCTGTCCAGCCTTATTATTAGCAGCCGAAAATTTATGGAGCGAGACTCTGTGTGGTGATAGCTGGGCTCTGCCCAGACGAGGTGTGTAATTAATCCCCGTGCTGGCAGCAGCAAAATCAGATGGAAAACTGCTTTTTTTCCCCCACTTCTGACACATCTGGGAGGGGACAGTAACTCTGTCCTACCTGTGCTGGCCTGGGGGACCTCGTCTGAGCTGTCAGCTCGGGAGCTGAGGGTTAAATCCTTTCCAGCTGGGAGAAACTCTGGTGTGGGGATTGGCTGAGTTTGGGAAATCGGGTGATGGATCTGGACCCTGCTGGGGGCAGATCCCCATGGGGGTTTCCCCTGAAATTGGGATATGGGGTGGTGGGTCTGGATCTTGCAGACCCATGGGGTTTTCCCCCGGAATTGGGGTATTGGATAGCGAATCCTGGGAATTTTGGGATCTCTGGGATGGTTTGCAGCTTGATGTGGGAGCAGCCATGGGGATGAGCCATCCCTGCTCCAGAGGGGTTCATTCTGCACTGGAGGGGAGAGCAGGAGGGATCTGGGGGAGCCTATTCCTCCTCTCCCGCCCCCCCCGGTGGTGGTATCGTGACCCGGGTGCGCTGGGTGACAGCTGGGGGGGGCAGAGGGGACAGCAGTGTCCCTGTGCCCTGCACGGAGCATCCCTGGCAGCCACTTCCCGAGCATGAGCTCTCCCAATCCCATCCGCACCCTCATTCCCAGCCGGACAAAGGCAGGAGTTTGTGTTCAGGTTTGATTTTTGTATCCTCTCCCATTCCTTGGACCCGTTTGCTCCCTGTGTCTCTAAGTTTTCCTCTCTCCTCACTTTCCCCATCTTTACAGCATCGAATCCAAGCATTTTAGGCAAATTTTGCAGAGCAAGGGTGGATTGTGTTTATCCCCCTTCCCTAAACTCCTCCTCCCGCGTGGCTGCAATTCCCCGCCGGGGGCTGAGCTTGATCCCTTGGGGAACAAACCCCGAGCGCGGGGAACCTCCGCTGCTTTCCCCTTTTCCTTAAAAAATCCCCACCGGACTGCAGGAACGGCCCTGAGGAGGGCAGGGAGGGAACCCAGCTCCTCCTGGGCCCGGCGGTGCCGCATCCCCGGCCCTTCCCGAGCGGAGCCCATCCCGGGATGCCGGCACAGCCCCGGGAGGCAGCGCCGGTGTCAGCACCGACAGCTGCCCGAGGAAATGCGGATTTGACAGCTCAAAGGGAGCGGCCGACAGCGAGCCCGGAGAGCCGGGATGTGCCAGGGAGCGGGGCAGCGCCGCGGGGCCGCTCGGACACTTTCTCCCTTTTATTTGTTTTTACAGGCGCGCTCGTTGTGCCCCCGAACCGATGAAAAAAACCCAACTCCTCTCGGCACCGCGCAAGGGCGAGGAGCCAGGGCTCTGCCCACCCCCGTCCCGAATTCCCGCAGGAACCGGGGGGGCTCTGCCGGTGCCCCCGCACCCTCCCTGCCCTGCCGCGCTCGAACCTGCCCTGCAGCATTGCCGCAGTTCCCTGCGCTCACCATTTCCCTCCCCGCCCCTCCCGCTCTGCTTTCCAGCGCAGGGTGCCCCAAACTGCGCCGTTTTCGGGCGTTTTCCCCTCGCTGGGTGTGCCCCGAGCAGAGCCCGGCCGGGGCTGCCCAGGAGGCCGGAGCTGCTCCGTGTCCAGCTCGGCTCGGCCGAGCGGAGCCCAGGAGCTCCCGAGCGCACACCCAGAGCAAACAGAGCCGGGCCGGGCCGGGCTGGACACGGGCATTGCTTTTTGGGGGTTCCTGAGAGGAAGAGATGCCCGGGATGCTTCCGCTGGGAAGGCGGAGGCGGCTCTGGGAAGGAGGAGGCAGGGAGCTGAGCACGGCCGGGATGGGACAGGAACGGCCCCGGGAGCGGCTGGGGCCGTGCTGGGCTCAGCTCTGCCTGCCTGGGATCCTGCAGGAATCCCGCCCGGCTCTGCCCCAGTGCTCCCAGTGCTGCTGGGGTGGCATGAGGAAGGTCCCAGACCCCTGCAGGCTCAGGCACTGTCCCAATTTTGGACCCTTTTCCAACCCATCCCACCCACACGAGCGCTGCAAAGACATTTTCTGCTTCGTGGAGTCGCTTGTGGCCGCTCTGAGCCCCACCGAGCTCTCCCTGGAGCTCCTTCCTCCGCACGGAACCAGGAGCTCTGTTTGTTCTTTTATCCCAAAAAGCAGCCAGGCCAAAACTTGCAGCGGGCAAAGTCCGAGAGGGGCAGGGGAAAGCGCTGAGGAGAAATGTCTGGGATCAAAGGGTTCCCGCGCGGCCCAGCAGAGTGACACCGACCCCAATTAGTGCGCGGAGTTAATGAATCCCTGCAGGTACTCGGCTGAAGTGTAAAATACTTTGCAGAGGTGTGGAGGGAGCTCTGGGGCTGCAGGGTGCTGTGCCCGGCTCCGGACGGGATCAGAGAGGCCTTTCCAGCCGGGAAAAGATTCCAGGGGGGATAAAATCTCCGCCTGACTCCTGGAACCGGGCCCTGAATGGAGCAAGGTCGGAGCAGACAGCGCAGGGAGAGTGGAGCCAGCAGGGTTTGGGGACAGCCAGAGCTCAGGTGTCCCCTTTGGGGTCACACCCTGCCCTCTCCAGCCTGGGTTTGTCCATCTCCAATCCATTTATTCCCATCTCCAATCCCATTTATTCCCTGGCCCTGCTTTCTCCGTGCCCGCTGCAGCTCCAGGGGGAATCTGGGACTATCTGGGACACTTCCACACAAGTTTTATTTCCCAGGTGGGCACGGTGGCCTCGCAGGGAATGTTCTGGAGGGGCCAGCAGAGATTTGTGTCCCCAGCGAGCTCTGCAGGGACAGCAGCGCTGGGGGGAGGTGACAAAGCCTGGCCTGAGCTGCTCCGGAGCCCCAGCAGGGCAGGGCTGGAGCTGGGATTTATTTGGGATGGGGTTGATTGGAAAAATCAACGCTGGGCTGAGCCTGGGGGCTCCTTCCTGCCTGGGGGGGACAGGGGACATTGATCCCTGAGGGTGGCACAGGTCCTGCTTGGCTGGTGGGGGATTTGGGGTTTTTGGGGGGGATTACAGGAGTTCTTTAATGAGCACCTGAAAGCCCAAAGCTTTCAGGGGTTGCTCCTTTCTGCTCACCCTAAATGGAGCAGGGAGAGCTGAGCCAGCAGGGTTTGGGGACAGCCAGAGCTCAGGTGTCCCCTTTGGGGTCACACCCTGGCCTGTCCAGCCTGCATTTGTCCACCTCCAATCCCATTTATTCCCACCTCCAATCCCATCTATTCCCACCTCCAATCCCAATCCCATTTATTCCCACCTCCAATCCCATCTATTCCCACCTCCAATCCCAATCCCATTTATTCCCACCTCCAATCCCATTTCTGCCCTGGCTCTGCTTTTTCTGGGACACCCCAACCCTGAGCTGTGAACCCAAACCCACCCTGGGGCTGCAGAGTTCAGTGTTCCCTGGAGGCTGATAACAAATCCTGATAACAAACCCCGACCATAAATAAATCCTGCTAATAAACCCTGCTAATAAATCCCACACCTGGGGGCAGGTGGAACTTTTAATACAATGTATATTTATTGCAAACAATAATATACAAAAAAAAAAAAAAGGAACAAAAACAAAAAAAAACCAAAAAAAAAGAAAANACAACAACAAAAAAAAACCAAAAAAAACGAAAAAACAAAAAAAAAAAAGGTAAGTTTCACAAAGAGAAGGATCTTGCAACCAAAACCAAACCAAACTTACCTAGAGACAAAATATGATTTAAAGGACAGGTCTTTTAAGTTACAGAAATACTTTAAAAAGATCTGCTTTTATACAGAAATAGAAAGATGCCATATTATAAGAGTGCTTTAAGATTTTTTGTTTTTTTTTTTACCCCCACTGAATCCCCAAAAAAAAAAAAAAAGTTAACAAATATATCATTATTTTTTTTTTTTAAATAAAAAAAGTCTGCTGTCTTTTTTAAAAAGCAATCCTTAACTGTTCAGCCACAGCTTCACCAAAATCAGTGTCCCCCCCCCCTCACCTCTCCCAGGCAGTTTTTGGGGGGGGTTGAAGGCTAAAACGGTGCCACCCCTGCAGCAGGGCTGGGGTGTGGGGCTCGTCCTTGCACGAGCTCGTGTGTCCCAGAGAGCTGAGGCAGGAACCAAGGCAAATGATTCAGTGATCCGCTACATTTGCAATCTTTAGTTTGTACAAATCTCTTTTTTTTTTTTCTTTTCTTTTTTTTTTTTTTTCTTCCAGTTTCTCCTCGAAGGGAAAAAAAAAAAAAAAAAAAAAAAAAAACCCCAAAAA
>VZTN01013302.1:52825-81486 GCA_013400515.1 Erpornis zantholeuca | reverse complement strand
TTTTTTTTTTTTTGTTGTTTTTTTTTTGGGTTTTTTAATTTTTTTTTTTTTTTGGTCGCAAACTTTTGGGAAGTAGTTGTGCTTTGGGTGAGTTTAAAGGTAAGTGGCTGTGCTCTGCTGCAGAGCCTTTGTCTGCAGGAACAGGGGCACTGCGAGCAGAGCGGGGCTTTTCTCCAGGAGAATTTGGGGAGTTCTTACTCCTGAAACACCGAGGATGCTTCTCCCAGAGCTGTGTTTCTTTCCTCTGCTAAATACTCAATGTTCCAGGAGAGGGACACTGAATTTGTGCATTTTGACTTGCGGTGAAAAAGGTAAACTTTCAGCAAACATTAAAGGAGATAATCTGAATGATTTTCCCTGGGTAATCTCAGCACTAGGCTGGTGCACGCTGGAATTTCGCTCCCCAAATGCCACCTAATAAATGTGTTTGTTGCAGAACATCAAAGCCAGCGCGGGCAGGAGATTGCTCTGATCTCAGCTGGAGCTGCTGGGGCCAAAATCAGGACGAATTCTACCTGGAGAGGAGCAAAACTCGGTGACAAGAGATTGTCCCCATGAGTGGCAGAGACAAACAGGGCGGGAGGGCGACGGATTGAGCCCAAAAGGGTCAGAATTAGGGCATTTTTCATCCTGCAAATCCCGGATTTGGGGGCTCTGCCTTCCCCGAGAGGCTGCTCGGAGCGAGGCGGCTTTGAACAATAAACAAGAGCGAAAAGGGGAAGGAGCTCTGCCGTTATTGTGTGTGATTTGATAATTTCTGGCTTATTATTTTTAATTATTGCTCGATGGATTATTTAGACAAGGCGGACAAGCTGATTAATCACAGCCGGGTGGAAGCTGCCTTTAAAAGCTGCTGCTGTCCTGGCAGGATGGAAGTTTTCCCTTTCTTTTTTTTGGGGAATTAAGGTTGTTTTATCCCAAGTGGCGAGCTCAGAGAGCCGGGAAGATTTTTAGTGAGGGTTAAAGTCCCTGTTTGATGGCTTTTCCCTGCCTTGTGCTAAATCAAATCCCTGTTTTTCAGGGAATTATCTTTCCGAGCGTTTGCCTGGGGAGTGGATTTGATGGGAATTTCGGGAGTGGAGGGAACAGCAGCCAGAGGGGGAATTTTGGGGGAGGTTTTTCTCCCCAAATTCAAAACACTGCTGGGCTTCAGATGAGTTCTGCTGAAAGAAGTTATTTTCTGGATTTTTGGGGGCTTTGGGGTGGGGTCGATCCCATTCCCCTTTGAGCCTGGGGAGGGTTCAGGCTCTGCTCTGAGCCCTGGGATTCGGGATTGGTGCTGGGATTGAGGATTCCCCAGGGATGCTGTGATGTCACCTCGACCCCTGTGACCTCACAAGGCCAGCGGCCACCAACCCCCCCCAGGGGGGCAGAAATCCAAGGATTAGCTGCTGCCATCCCGGGAAATGCTTTCCCTGCCCGTGGTGCACTGAGGGAACACCAGGAAGGTTCGGGGTGTGGTGGAATTCCCAAAACCCAGCAGCATTCCCCCAGCAGAACTCTGAATTTCGATATCAAAACTGCATCAGCTATCGATGCAGGCCCCAAATAGGAAATTCCAGGTGCGATTGTGCCTTTGGGTTTATCCAGGAATGTTTGCTCCAGGGTGCTTTGGGCAGGGTTGGTTCATCTCCGTTAATTGCACTCCATTAATTGCAGTTTAATTATAAAAATCCCCCTCCTCAACAGTGACATGTTATTAAATACGAAAGGGGAGCTGCATCCCATGGAAACATTCCCAGACTTTGACTTTTCCCTGTGCAGGGTGAGCAAGGAAAGCTCATCCCATTCCTGCTTTTCCCCTTTTTCACAGAATTTTCAGTTTTCCCCTGCTTTTCCTCCACCTCCCTTTTCCCAGCTCTTCTCCTGGCTCCAGGGATCCCACGCTGCTGCCATCCCGGGTGGGAAAGCCTCACGGATTTCCCTTCAATCCCAAATATTCCTGGTGCAGGGATGGAGTTTGTGCTTTGGCTTTTTTGGGGGGGACCACCCTGGACCCCAGGACATGAGGTTGGTGTGGAGCTCCTCGATCTCATTTCCTATTCCCACTGCCCCAGCTGTGCTCAGTTCCCTTTTTTTTGCCCCAAATTGATTTATTTTCCCAAATCCTGGAGTTTCTCAGGGATTCTGACCTGGCCTTATCAGAAGGTCGTGGGGCAGGGGAATAAAAAAGGAGATAAAGGAGCAGGAGCTGATGGGGAACGGCCTTGGGGCCTTTAATTGGAATTTAATTCTTGCAGGAATTGCCTTTAATTCAGCTCTGAATTCCTTGGGGTCGGATTCACTTTGTAAATGCATCTTAGAATTCCTTGGGATTTTATTCACTTTGTAAATCCATTTTAGAATTCCTTGGGATTTTATTCACTTTGTAAATCCAGCTGAGAATTCCTTGGGATTGGATTAATTTTGTAAATTCAGCTCTGAATTCCTTGGGATTGGATTAATTTTATAAATCCAGCTCAGAATTCTTTGGGATTTGATTAATTCTGTAAATTCAGCTCTGAATTCCTTGAAATTTTATTAATTTTGTAAATTCACCTCAGGATTATTTGGGATTTTATTCCTTTTGCAAATTCAGCTGAGGATTCCTTGAGCTTTTATTCATTTCCCAGTTGAGTTTCTCTGGCCTATAAAACTCAGCCCTGCTGCACCCTGAGCTGGAGACACCAGGCTGTGATTTAAGCTTGGCAAATCCTGGGAATGGCTGGAAAAACTGGAAAAAAGACATTTCTCCCCCCTTTTTTTTAAAAAATATAGAAAGTAAAAGCAGCCTGAAGACTCCAAGGGAAGTGCCTGCAATATATTCATTTTTAATTTCTGCCTAACAGCACCATCGTGAGGGACTCGCTCTGGGGAGCGAACTGAAAGAAATTCTGGAATTTCAGGAGAATAATCCCAGCCCTGGGGGGAAATAATCCTGATTTTTTCTGAGCTGGGTGGCAGCTGCTCCCCCCTGGAACAGTGGGATTCATTTCCCACCTCAAAAATCATCCTGGGAAGGCAAAACCCAAGGTGGGGATAGAGATTAAGGTGAGATTGGAGGCAGCAGGGAAGGAATTGTGAGCAGGGAAAAGCTGTTTGCCCCTGGGGAAATAAAAAAAAAAAAAGGTTGGGAAGTGCTAAAAAGAGGAGAAAGAGAGGAAAAGTTGGGATTTGCAACTTTGCTGACAAAAATCCCAGTGCTGATGGGCACCTCCCCAGTTTGGGGAAGGGAAATCTGGGTTGGGTTTATTCCCATTCCCACCTGGGAGTTGGGAGCTCGGAGCTGGAGCATTCCCTGGATCTGCCTCTGCCTCCACCATGGAAAAAACAGAAACAATTCCCTGTGCCACAGCTGGAAAGCACCAGGCACAGCCCTGGACTTCACAAATGCTCTTGGGAATTTGTATTTATTTTTTAAAATTTTATTTCCTTGGAGATTAAAGGGATTCATGTGGAGATTTAGGGAGGGGAGGGGGAAAATATATATATATATATATATTTATTTATTTATTTAATATTTCTTTATTTGTTCAATATTTATTTGTTTGATATCTCTTTCTTTCTTCGTTTATCTCGTTATTTATTGATTGATTTGCTCCGGGAGTTTTTTGGCTCCGAGCTTTGCCTACATGGAAAAATTTATGGGGGATGGAAATGCCCTCCCCAGAGTGTTCCCCTCCCTTCCCAAAAGGTTTTCTCCTAAAAGGAAAAAAAGGAAAAAAAAAAAAAAGAGAATTTTAATGAATTTTAATGAATTTTAATGAATTTTAATGAATTTTAGTGAATTTATTCTTTTTTTTTTTCCTCCCCCACAAAGTGCAGCTTTAAATTGTGGGAATATTTTTAAGAGCTGGGATAAATCAATCTGCTTCCAATCACTCTGGGAAAAGCACTCAAAGCCACGAGGAAAACTCCAGGAATGAAGACAAAAGAGAGAATTTTCATTGCTAACAATCAGAACACTTCAGAAAAGAGAGAATTCCCTGCAGGGAATGCTGGTGGCACAGGATCACCATCGTAATTTACCTATTTTGATGATTTTTTTACCACTTTTAATCCATTTTTCCTTATAAATGAGGGATTAGGGCTGTGAGGGATAATGCCCTGCAGGGAATGCTGCTGGCACAAGATCACCTTCATTTTCTACCTATTTTTATCCATTTTTTCTTATAAATTTCTTATAAATTAGGGATATGGAGAAAAAGAAAAGTGCCCTGCAGGCAGCACTGATGACATGAGATCACCATCACAATTTACCTACTTTTATGATTTTTTATGATTTTTTTTTTAATAAATGAGGGATACAGAGAAAAGGAAAAATGCCCTGCAGGCAATGCTGGTGGCACCATCAATTTTGACTCCTTTTTATCCATTTTTCCTTATCAACCAAGGCTGCACCTTCAGCACCCCTGAGCTCTCACCTCGTGCCACCCTGAAATCCCTCCCAGCGCGGTTCAAGTCAATTAAAACTGCACAAAACTGTCAAAAATTACAACCCAAAAAAAAAAACAAACCAAACCCATCCCAACCCTGGTGTGTTCTCATTTTGATATCTTTATTTTTTAATCTTTTTTTTTTGGGGGGTGAATTCTGAGAGCCTCTCTCTTGTTTTCCCGAGCCTCAGTTCGAATTACAGAGCCCAGCAGTGGCTTCACAAGGAAAAAAAAAAAAAAAGAAATAAAAATCCATGAGGATTGGGGAAAAAGGGAATAAAACTGCCATTCTCTGTACCTGTTTGTGCAGCTCCTGGCCGATGCAGGCAGAGCCTGACTGTTTATTTGGAGAAGGAAAGTTGTGGAAATATCCTTGGAGGGTGTAATGTGGCCAGCACGTGTGGCTGGGAGCTACCTGAAGTCTGGGCCCTTTAATGGCTTGCAGATGTCCCTGGGTCACCAATTTCCACCTCGAATTCAAGGAGAAATTCGAATGAATTTAGAGGAAAAAAAAAAAAAAAAGAAAGGAAAAAAAAATAAAATAAAATAAAATAAAATAAAAAAGGGGTGGTGGGTTTAGGGAGGGGGGAAAGGAGAGGTTTTTCCACTTCTGGAACTTGTAAAAATTGTTTGTTTGGGTTGTTTCCAGCTGCCGGGCCCGGCGGGGGTTTGGAAATCGGAGCTGCACGGGAGGGGTTGGGGGAGGAGGATTTATTTAAAAAATCGACAAATCTGAGCCGGGATCGCTCGGGGTTTGCTCAGGGGGGGAACGGGGATTTGTTATTTATTTCCACGGGGGTTGTTTGTGGAGAAAGGGCCGCGGTTAGCTCGGCCCGGCCACAAACAAGGAGGGGCACACTCAGAGTTAAGGCCAGGCTCACCCAGGCAGGCCTAGAGCTAGGCCTAGAGCTGGGCCTGCCTGCTCTGTGCCCTCCAGAGATGTTTCTTTTCACACCAATCGATCTTAAATCATGAATTCAGATCAGGATTCACTTTTTTTTTCTTGCTGGTTTGTGTTTTATTTCTTCCCCGGGGCTGGGGGTGTTGTGAGTCCACTCCTGCCCCCGATGCCACCCTGGGGGTGCTGAGCCTGCCACGCTCAGGGCTGGCTCGGCTTCATTGTGGGGGGGAATTTTGGGATTTTTTGGGGGATTTTTTGGGAATTTTTGGGGATTTTTTTAAAAAAATTTTTGGGGAATTTTGGGAATTTTTTTGGGGATTATTTTGATTTATTTGGGATTTTTTTTTTATTTTTGGGGATTTTTTTGGATTTTTTTTATTTTTTGGGGATTTTTGGGGCATTTTTGGGGGATTTTTTTAAAATTTACTTGGGTTTTATTTGGGATTTGTTTGGGATTTTTGGGGCTTTTTTTTGGCATTTTTGGGGGATTTTTTGTGGGATTTTTTTTGAATTTTGGGGTAATTTGGGGGGGATTTTTGGGGATTTTGAGGAATTTTGGGGGGATTCTTTTGGGAAATTTTTGGGAATTTTGGGGGGGATTTTGTTTGGAATTTTTTTTTTTATTTTTGGGGATTTTTTTTGATTTTTTTTTGGGGGGGATTTTTGGGGCATTTTTGGGGGATTTTTTAAAAATTTACTTGGGATTTGTTTGGGATTTGTAGGGAATTTTTTTTTGAGTTTTTTGGGATTTTTTAATTTTTTTTTTATTTTTGGGGATTTTTTTTGATTTTTTTTTGGGGGGGATTTTTGGGGCATTTTTGGGGGATTTTTTTAAAATTTACTTGGGATTTGTTTGGGATTTGTAGGGAATTTTTTTTTGAGTTTTTTGGGATTTCTTAATTTTTTTTTTATTTTTGGGGATTTTTTTTGATTTTTTTTTGGGGGGGATTTTTGGGGATTTTGAGGAATTTTGGGGGGATTCTTTTGGGAAATTTTTGGGAATTTTGGGGGGGATTTTGTTTGGATTTTTTTTTTTATTGTTGGGGTTTTTTTGCCTCTGCTGCTGAACGTGGCCATGTCTCTCCATGGCTTGGGGGCAGGATGTGACCCTGGCCGTGGGTGCCCAGCCCTTCCCGCCCGTGGGACATCATTTTGCTGCTCCCCATGGATGCTGGGGGAGCTCTGCCCTGGCCCCGAGCACCTCCCGAGTCCTTTTTCCACAGGAAAAACCTTTTTGAGGTCATTTTGGGGCTGCTCCTTCTGGTGGCACCGCTGGTGGCACTGTGGGCTCGGGGCTGCACCCCCGAGATCTTCATGGATCTTCCCAATTCCTGCCCCATCCTGGCAACCAAAGTTTCCTGGGGCTCAAATTTGGGGATTTTGGGGCATTTTTGCCTCTGCTGCTGGATGTGGCTGGGGGTGAGGAGCCTGAGCCTCGTTCAGGAGGTGCTGAAATGGAATTTCAGGAGATTCCGTGGAGCTCCATCCCAACCTCCAAGGGGCAGGGCAAGCCCGGGAGCCGCTGAGAAATGCTGGTTTAATTCCTCTCTAAATCGCTGCAAAATTCATCAAGAGAACTGCTCTTTAATTAATTTATTTCTTTCCTTTCAGTTTTACAGTGAGACCTTGCAGAGGAGTCTCATTTATTCCATTTTCCTGCGCTGAAGTGGCCAAAAATCAGGAACAGCTTATGTTGAGACCAAAAAAAACCAAAAACCACTCACGGTGTTAAAATTAAGGGAGAAGACGATAAAAAACCCCAGAAATGGGGAGGGCAGGGATCTTCTGTGTCTCTCTCTCTACCTTAGATTAGAAACACGCTCTGACCATTTAGCTTGGCAAAAATCAGATTTCTTTTTTTTTTTGGTGAAAAAAACTCATCCTGCTGCTAAGTGGGAAAAGTTTATTCTGAGCATGACACCCTCCAGCTCCTGGGTTGGTTTGGTTTTTTTTTTAATTCCTTTTCCCGAGAAATGTTTGCTAGCTCTCAATAACAACACAGAAAGTCTCTGACTCCCAAAATTTGGAATTTTCATTCAATTTTCGGGAGGGAAAATTAGAAATGATAATAATAATTCGATTATAAATCCGGCTCCGAGCGGTGTAAATGTGCCTTGGCGCGGAGCTTCATTTCCAACCTCTCCTTATCGTCACCCCGGGCTCCTCCACGACACCCAAACCCATTTCGGACTGGGAAGAACAGGAGGAAAACAGCGAAAATTCCCCAAATCCCTCGGGAACAGAAGGAATCCCCGGGTTTGGAGTTGCTCAGTTTATTCTTTATCACCGAATTCCCGAGAAATTGCGAGCTCTGCTGGGCTCCCTCCTCCAAAATAAAGCCGGGCTTAAGGGGAGTATTTTAGAAGAAGCGTCGGGAGAACGTACCTGGAGCGCGGCTGGAGGTTTAGTCCCGGCTTTAAGCGCTGTCTTTGAGAGAGATTTACCGGGAATTCAGGGGGATCTGGGCAGGGAGAGGAGCTGGAAAGTGGTGCTTTTAAACCCAGCCCAGGTGATCCCCCCGGGCTGTGCTCAGGTAGTTAAAATTCACCCAAATATTGATGGCGGTTCCCTGCGCTGCCAGCTCTTATCGCGGAGGGCTCGAGCAGGGCTTTGGCAGGGCCTGAAAGGAGGTATTGTTACCTGACAGGGGGAAAAGGAGACCTAAAAGAGGGAGAAAAAAAAACAAAAAACAAAAAAACAAAAAAAGAAAACGGCCGAGGAAAGGCGAAGTTGAGAAACAAAGGAGGATTTGGGGATCAGCTCCCGGCTCTGCCAGCCCTGGGATGGGATCGCCCTCCCGCCCCAGCCCCGGGGGGATGTGTGCTCTTCAGAGAACAGTTTGGGTCCGTTTGGAAAATCTCCGAGGCTCCCGAGTGTCCTCTTTGCTGAGCTCGGCCCAGACAGGGTTTGGGGATGGATCTGTGTGGGACAGACCTGTGCCCCTCTCCTCCCTGCCCTGTGTCCTCCTGCTCCAGTTCCTGCCAAATTCGACACGGGATGTTGAAGGCATCCTTTTTTTGGGGGTGATTTGTGAAGATTTGGTTAAACCCTGCTGAGAAAAGGAAGGGCCACGTGCATTCCCCCTCTCCCAGAGCCTGGAGAATCCACAGGCCCCGAGGATTATCCATAGGGAAGCAGGATCCTGTTTCCCACTGCACATGCAGCTCCTCGTGGGCTCTCGTTTAATCATTTCCTTATCTGTCACCTTATCATTTGTCCTCAATTGGCTCAAAGCCTGACCGCAATCAGATCTTTTATCTTTCGAGATCAAATAGTCCAGGTTTGGTGTCCAGACCGAGCTGTTCCCAAGAGGTTCCAGCCTGAACAACACTCCCCCAAAAAGGGTGACAAACCCGAATCCAAACCCTCCCCCGTGACCCGAAACTGCACAGCAACACCCACATTTTTCCTGTGTGACTGGGCCACGAGGGATCTATTTGGGGACAGGAGGGAAAAAACAAAAAACAAAAACCAAAAACCAAAATAGAAAATCCCCCGAGGAGAATCAAATCCAGTCCTACTGGTCTGGCAGCTTCTGTGAGAGGAAGAGCCACGAGGACAGCGGGGTGACCATGGAGTGTCCTTGGCTGGGAAGAGCCCTCTCTGCCTGGGAAGGCTCTCCAGGGAAATTTGGGCTGTTTTGGGGCTGTTTTGGGGCTGTTTCAGGGGAACCTGGCAGGTTTGGCTTAGCTCTGTCCCATAACTCCCAGCCTGCTGCTGCTCAATTGGGAATCTGCGCTTCCCTCCCAGGCAGGCTGAGCAATCCTCGGGGTTCATTTTGGGATGTGACCCTGGAGGATGCTGAGAGCCCTCAGCTGCCCTCGCTGCGGGGCTGGCACTGCTGGGTATCCCTGGGGGCTCCCTGGGCAGCGGGAAGAGCCCCGGGAAGGGATTTTAGGGGAGCACGAGGGGTCCTCGTTGAGCCGAAACAAGGAGACTCCCAGCAGATCCCTTTCCCCCGATCCTGCAGCTCCTTGTTCCCAATTCCCGAAGGGATTCAATTCCAAGAGCTCGTGCCTGAGCCGAGGCCTTGCCTGGGGAAACAGGAAAGGTCACCTGGAGTCTCACTCCGGGGCCGGGGTTGCACCCAAAGCACAGAGCACCCGAGAGATTCCCAGGGGAGGGGAAAGCACGGAACCCTCCCGGGCTGAGTGCACAAGGTCGGAGTGAGGAAGGGGAGGGAGAGCGGCGATTGTGGGAAAGGAGCAGCGAAATGTCCTCGTTTGTCCCGCAGGGTCCTGGTTTTTCATCCCCACCACACCAGCTCTGGGTCGGGGAAAGGTTTTTGCTGTCCTGTGGCTCTGAGGGATTAGAGGAGGAAATCTCAGCCCAGGCTCAGCTTTCCTGGTTGTTATATTTAGATATANATAATATATAACATATAATATATAATAACAATAACAGTAATAGTAATAGTAATAATAATAATAATAATAACAATAATAATAATTCGAGGTAATTTGTGATTCTTGAACAGAGCCCAAGCCACCAAATTCAGATCGATATCTGACCTCAGGCTCCGGAATGGAGGAGTTTGGGGGAAACACGGAGGAGTTCAGCTCCCAAATCTCTTCTCCTGGCCCCAGGCCAGGGTTTAACCATGAGGAAAACCTCTCGGTGCCAGGGCGTGCCCCCCGGCCCTGCTTCTGTTGGCTTTAATTGCCACATTCAAGGCACCTTTCAGGTTGGGCACCCAGCACAATTCTTGGCCAAAAAATTGGGGTTTTGTTGGGGTCCTCAGCAGAGACCAAAACTGACCCATGGGGGATAAGTTTCTACAGGAGGGTTTTGTGTCACTCAAACTCAAATTATTTTTTTTTTTTTAAAAACCCAGAAGCTCTGACCAAGCAATTGACATTTTATTGCTGATTTTCCAAAGCTGCAGCAGCACAGCCTCTCCCTTGTTCCCCCGAGCGTGGGTGGGAGCAGCTGGAGGTGGGCGAGTGCTCGCTGGTGGCTCTGGCCAAGCCTTGGCCGTGGCCCAGCTCAGCTTCCAGCGCTCAGGAGCAGCCAGGCCAGCGGGAAAAGCTCTCCAGCTTCGTTCTGTGCCGTTCCCAGCCCTTCCTGCTGCTCTGTTTGCTCTTTCCTGTGTGGATGGGCACCAGCCACGGCTCCCAGCTGTGGTTTGCAGCCACAGCCAAGCCTGGCCTTGCCCTGGCTCAGCCTCCGAGGAGCTCCGAGCCCTGGTGTCCACCTGGGCTGTTCCTCCACTCCCTCAGTTGGTCCCACAAGCTCCCAGCAGGAGGTTTCTGCCTGTTTGCATCATAAAACAGTGTTTAAAGTGTGGTTCTGGGCAGCAAAGAGCCAGGGAGCAGCTGGAAAATCGACATCTCTGGGGGTGTTTAGTGTTTTTATTTAATATTTCTCCCTTGTCAGTGGCTGCCCCTACGGAGTCTCCTCCCTTTGGGAGGTTCCTCCCTCCCAAACCCAGTGTGGCACCGGGAGCTGATCTGCTCCTCACTCGGCATGGCCGAAGGAGAGCTCTGGGAAGCCGAGGGACATGGAGCCAGAGTGGCTTTGGGTCACTCAGGCTGAGTCCAGCTGAGCCCAGAGCTCAGTGTCCATGGCCTGAGCGTCCAGGAGGGAATTGCCTGCGTGTGCATTCCCTTTTCCCATCGGGACACAGCCTTGAGGGGCTTCTCCTTTCCCACCTGACGAGATCAGGAGCATCCAGTGGTTTTTTGCCCCTGGCGTTATTTGGAATTTTGGGCTGTCCAGGGCAGAAGCAAACAAGCTCCGTGGTAAGTGCCCCAAAGGAGACTCCTGAGCTGGCAGCAGAGCCTGCCCATCGTTTTTCCAGGGAAAAGTGGCTTTTCCCCAAGAAGATCCCAGCAGGAATCCCAGGGGAGGGACAGCTCCAGGCAGGAGGGCTCAGCTGTGGGAGCCTCTCCAGCATTCCCATCAATGGGGAACATTGTCCTGCGGGTTCTGCTCCAGCCCTCGGCTCAGCCTCTGCGTTCGCTGGGAGCAGGACACACAAATATTCCCTGGCACTCCTCTGCCAGGCCAGGCCGAGGCTTGGGCAGAGCCCAAAAAGCACAGGGCGAGGCTGGGGAGGGTGCAGGGCGATCCCTGCCTGGTTGGGGTGAATTCCTAGAATCCCTGGGGTGGCATGGGGACAGGGCTGGCACTGCTGGCAGGGGTGGAGGGGACCCTTGTCATTATTGTACCTTGGAGCAGGCAGGAGGTGACACAAACTCCACATTCAGGAGCTTGAAGAGGCAGGGAATTAACTTTATTATTTCGGCATGTGCTTTATATTTTCGGTTGAGCGACAGATCTGAACTATTGGTTAAAATGGAAGACACCCCTTAATAATGATAGCTGAAATGGGTACCTGGGAACAGAGAGCAGGCAGGAATAAAGGAATCAAGGAGGGATTGGTTGGAAAGGCCTTCAGAGGTACACTCTGGGCTCCAGAGGCTCCTGCCTCAGTGCATCCCAACATGGACAAGGACAGCTCCCGAGTTCTTCCCACTTGGATCTCAGCATCAATTCCCCAAGCAGGAGCCAGGCAAGGATGGAATTTGCCCAAGCTTGCCCCCCTGTCCCCAAGATTGTGGTTTGCAGTTGTTGGGCCTAGGAGGGTCTGGGTGTCCTTGGAGAGCTGGAGAGGCTTTGTTGTGTGTGTGTGAGCATGAGAGAACAGCACTGAACGAGCTCCAGGGAACTGCAGAGTGACACTGGGCAGGGCAGGGCTGGGAACACAGAAAAGTTCAAACCTAAGGCATCAATACAATAGGCTGAAAAGGAAAAACACCAGCACAAAAATATCTCAGGAAAAACAAGGAGAAACAAGGTTCTCTGCACCTTGAGTGCTGTATGAGAGCAGATTTTCTCCCAGACACAGAAATGGAATGAAGCAATCAGCATCCACAGCCCCTGGGAATCTTCTCGGCTGGGCTTCGAGCAGCTCCGCGAAAAATGCAGGGCAAACATTGGAGGTAAACTGAGAAATCAGGGCTCAGATCCCTCCCAGCTGGAGAGGGGATGCCAAAGGCTGGAATCACTCTCGGCTTTGTCCTTCCCAGCTCCTCCCTGGTGATCCCAGGAGCGTGGGCAGGAATGGGGAGGACACAAAACCTCTCCCAAGTGGGCAGGGGCTCTGCTCTGCCCTCACCAAGGAGATGTCTCCAGGTTGGGAAGTTGGAAGAAGCCCCAGTCCAGTCCCCGAGATCCTTCCTGAAGTTTTTCCCCATAAATTTGTATTTTCTCAATTGGAAAGTCTCACAGGGAAAATCCCTGGATGGACATGGGGGTTTGGAGGGGGGAGTTTGGGATCTGCTCGGGAACAGGGAGCTCCAACCCAGCTGCTGCAGGGAAATGGATTTTGGGGATAATCAGAGCAAAACCAGAGCTGGAGAGCCCAAATCTGGGGTGACCTCATGTGTGATCCGAGGTGGGATTGGTTTGAGGATGGGGTGGATGATCTGGGGAGCTCTGGGAGTCTCCTGGAATGATCCCAGAGCTGCCCAGCTCCGTTGGGTTGGAATCCCCTGTGGGAAGGCAGAGTGTCCCCAGTGCCACACCTCGAGGCCACTGCTGGCAAGTCCTGGCCATCCCTTGTCCCAAAACCAACGGGAAGGGATGTGGGAAGCACGGGAACACCACCCTGCCCCCCCTGCTTGGCTTGGGTGGTGAAAGTCCCTGTGAGGAATGGGAGGAATCCTGCTGGAATATGGACAGGCTGGGAAATTCCCTTAAAGCTCCAAACCCTGGAATTGTGTGAATCCCTAATTTTCCTGCCTGAAAGCTGAGTTTTGGTGGATGGGGGAGACAGGAAGGTTTAAGGATCTGTTATAGATCCCAGTTTAAGGACCTGTTATAATGGGATTTTTGGAGATGGGAATCATTTAAGGACCTGTTATAATGGGATATTCAGAGATGGGAATTGTGTAAGGATCTGGGATATTTGGAGATGGGAATTGTGTAAGGATCTGGGATATTTGGAGATGGGAATTGTGTAAGGATCTGGGATTTTTGGAGATGGAAATTATTTAAGGATTTTTTCCACTTGGACCTGCTGTGAGCCACTGGATTTTTGGGGATCCCCTCAGGCACCTGGGGACAGCAGAGCTCCCCCATCCCTGCCCTTTTCCTCGTTCTCCTGTTGAGGAAAATTCGGAATTCCCTGTCCAAGCCTTCCCCCTCTCCTCCTGTAACTCTGATCCCCAGGAACTCCTGCAAGGCTCCCTCCTATCAGTTTTCCCCACCATATGTTCTCATTAAAACATTTATTGTGCGCTTATCTGAGGATTATTTGCCATCAATTAATAAAACACAGGGTGAGCTTCGAATGCTCCTTCTCCCCCTCCCCACTTCCCCTTAACGAGGGAAAGGACAGAGAAATCAGGGAAGGCAAGTTCCCATGGCAGATGGTGTTTTTTAACCTTTTCTTTTGCCCAATTTGGGAAAAAAAAGGGCATTTTCCTCAGAATATCGGCGTGGGTTTTTCCAGGCGAGTTACAGCACTTAATCCTGAGCTTAGTTGAGCTCAGCCTGAAATGTGTTGGGGTGTTAAGGGGGTGATAGCCCAGGGACACTGCTGGAGGAGGGATTGGATCCCCCCTCTCCTCCAGGCACTGGGATGAGCAGGGAAAGCTGCAAAATCCACTCCTGGAAGGAGAATGTGCTGTGGCTGATGGGCTTGGCAGCCCAAAGGCCCTGCCGCCCTTGGCAGGAGCTCTCTGGCCTTGTGGGGCCTCAAAAAAAGTGCCTTTGGGGTTTTCTTAAAGAGTTCCTAAGGGGAGAGACCTCCCTGCTGTGCCCTGAACATCATCCCTGGTTTAGGGCGAGGACGGAGGGAGCAGGCTGAGCCCTCTCCTTCCCCACCCCACGAGATCAGCAGCATCCAGCGGTTTTACCCTGGCGGAATTTGGGATTTTGGGGCCATCCAGGGTGGGCAGTGGGAAGTTGGGGCAGGGGAGGGGTAGGGGGAGAAGCAAACAGAGCATTCCCTGTGGGTGCTCGGGGCTGGGACGCCGTGTACCCTGCGGAGCAGCTCCCTACGCCCGCCAGGGATAAATAAACCCAGGGATAATTCACACACACACACACACGGGGGTTTCTTGGATAAACAAGTGGCTGGGGAGGGAGCTGCCTGCTGGGGAAGCCGCTGGAAAAGCCCTGCTCAGCTTTGGGATTTGGGCAGTTCAACTCTCCAGCCTGCCTGGGATGTGCCCAGGCTTGGATTATCTCCCTGGGGTTGGATGTTTGCCTGGCCCCATCCCGGAGCAGCATGTGTTGACGCCGGGGTTTAGCCCTGGGGGGAAGTTTAAGCCGGGTTTATCGCGGCTCTGACACCTCACAGAGGCTTCCCTGCCTCAGTGCCGCGCTCCTGCCGCCCCTCCCCGGGGTCTGCTGCCTCCCTGTCCCAGGAATCTTAAAGGAAATTCGAAATAAAAACCCCCAAACTCGCAAGATAAACCCATGGAAAATTTCATCCGAGGCCTCTTCTAATTTTAAAACAGCCTCACTGCCCTCGAATTTTGAGGGCAATCCTCCCCTGGCTGGTGCTGGTGGGATATAAACGTGGGAGGGGTGATTTGGGGTCAGCGAGGTCCTTCCAGCCCTGCAGGCTCTGCTGGGCTCCAGTTTGCCCCAGGAGCTCTGCTGGGACTGCAACAGCCTCAGGAAGCAGGAAAAAAACCTCATTTTTGGGTCTGGCATGCAGAGAGACTCAGCTGGACGGGGTCACAATGGTCACTCTAACTTGGGACTGACTTTTTTTCCCCCCCAATTCACCTTTTTTTTTGCTTTTGGTGGGAATTGCTCAAATTGACCCTGCCAGGGTCATTCCCATCTGTAAAAGGATGGAGGAGCCTCCTCCGAGAGCAGTTTTGGGGGCCAAGGGCTGCCCCCAGCTCTTCCTGCACCTTTCCAGGCAGGAAAAGGAGAGGTGGGATAATATTATCCCACTTATCCCTGCTGCCCACCCAGTTCCAAGCTCAAGGGCCACCAGAAGAGGAGTTTAAGCCACAGCAGGAATGGAGTTTAAGCCACACCAGCAATGGTGTTTAAGCCACAGTGAAAGTGGAGTTTAAGCCACACCGAAAGTGGAGTTTAAGCCACAGTGAAAGTGGAGTTTAAGCCACACCGAAAGTGGAGTTTAACCTAGCCAACCCCAGGCTTGCCTGCGAATAAAGAACTGGATATTAAGCACTGAACTAATTGAATTTTCTGCCTTGATTTTTATNTGAAAGTGGAGTTTAACCTGGCCAACCCCAGCCTTGCCTTTGAATAAAGCTCGTGCTAAATTGCACTGAACTAATTGAATTTTCTGCCTTGATTTTTATGAGCAACAATTAAGAAAAAAACCCCAACCAAACAAACCCCGAACCCAAACAGAAGGTAATCAGTGCCCCTCGAAGGCCTGAGCTGGGCTTGGGAGGTGACAGCTTTTATCTGGGATCTGATATGGGTGATATTTGTGGTATTAAAGTTTGCCAAGAGAGGCTTCACTGGAAATGGCCCCGTGCTCTCACAGGGAGCAATATCCTGCTTTTATCAGCTGGAATAAATAAACAACTCCAGCTTCAGGCTCGGCTTTAATGAGGTGGCCCTGAGGTGAGGAAATGGCACTACCTGCGAGGAGAAGGTGATTAAAGGGGAGGTGAAAGTGGAACAGAAAGCGCCCCCAGATTTCTTGCATTAATTAGTTAATTAATTAACGTTATGCATGCATTCTGTTACGTCACGGGAAGGGGGTGGGAGAGGCTGATGGTTGGAGCACTCATCCAGGCTGGAGATCCCCATGGGAAGTGGGAATGTTGGTTCTCGTTCGTCTGGGACATCTGAACTGGAACAGGAAATTCCCTGGGATGTGGATGATCAGATCAGCTCAGATTTTTTGGCTTTAATATTTACTTCTAAAATTTTATGACTAAAAAAATCTCTTTTTTTCTAATTTTTTTTTTTTTTAAGTTTTAATATTAATTTTTTCAACATTTTTCCATGAAAGACAGAACCTTTTTTCAGGGAAGTGTAACCAAAAGCCTCCAGATTTCTGCCCCAAATCAATCTGGAGCAGCCATCCCCACCATGCAACCAACCCAGGGTTTGGGTTTTCCCCCCTCCTTAGCAAACAGCAGGCCAAAAAAAGTGATGGGGAAAGAAAAAAAATCAGTGAAAAAAAAAAAATCAGTGGGGAAAAAAAAAATTAAAATCCCCAATTAAAAAAAAAAAAAAAAAAATTAAAAACCCAGGAACTTTTGCCATCCATGGTGTATTTTTCCTTTGGAAATCAGCCACCCCAGGCACACACAGGGCTCTGTGTGAGCCTCCCTCGCCCTCCAGGAGCAGGAAAAGCCCCCGTGCCTTGGATGGGATCCGTGGGGGAGGCGGGAAGGGCTCGGATCCTCTCCGGGCTGCGTTTCCAGGAGCTCCAGCTCCGCGGGGAGAGCTCTCCATGAGAGCAGCCCCGAGCCCTCAGCCCCGCTCGGCCTTCTAAGGTTTCACGAGGGAAGTTGTCCTGCCCCATTTCCTGAGCTCCGCGCTCCAGCAGAGCCGCGGGGACTGCGAGGGGAGGAAAGGACATGGAATTTAATCATCTTTATTGGATTCCGGGCCGGGGATGGGGGCAGAGCCCTGTCCTCTGCTCCTCTCTTGCTTTTCTCTCCTCTCCCAGCGGGCGCAGAGGGAGATTTCGCAGCGAAAAAAGCAAAGTGGTGGTCCTGAAGGATCGTGGAGTGATGGAATTTTGGTCCTAGTTCATGGATTTTCCCGAGTGGTTGCTGTTGTCTCAGTCTCAGGCTCTCTCATGGGTTTGTTGATGGCTAATTAGCGATTAAAGATTGGGATTTTGGTCGCCGAGGAGGGAACCCCATCCTTCCAAAGGGTGTTTGGGAGTGGGGCTGGGTGAGGCAGAGGACATGGGACAGGAAAATGTGGAATTTTGCAGGGAACGGGAATCCTGTCCCTCCAAAGGATGTTTGGGGATTCGGGACAGGGACTGAGGTGAGAGGCTGGTGGAGCTGCTCCCAGCAGTGGGAAGTAAAATGTGGAATTTTGGCAGTGTTTTTTGGGAATCCAAGGAAGGGCAGGCAGCTTCTCCCAGGAGAGTCCTGGGCTCGGCTCAGCTCCCACTCCCTGAGGGCAAGGGAGAGCCACCCCCAGCCCCTCTGTGCCCGGGGAGAAAGTTAGAAGAGCAAAAAATCGGGGAATTTTTAGGAAAATAGAGATGGTGAGGGGAAAAAAAACAAGCAAACAACCCAAAATGCTTCATTTTGTGGTAGCAGCTCAAGAATTTGATTGTTTCTCTTATCCTCACTGGGCAGAGCTGATGTGAATGCACTGAAGGGCACCAGGAAACCTTCACGGTCCTGGATGAGCGCTCCTGCCCTGCCAGGACCTGCTCGTGCCAGCTCTCCCCTGACACATTCCCAGTTTTTAGTTAATTCAAATCCCTGCTGGCCCAGGGATGCCAACAAAGCCAAGCTTTTCCAGCCCTGCCTTTCTCATCCTGCACGCTCAGCTGTGACCTCAGATATTAAACCAGCCTCAGTGGGGAGCAGGGGGGGGAGCTCCCCCTTTTAATTCAGATGAAATCAAACCCGGGATTTTTTTTTTTTTTATTTTTAATAAATTCCATTTTATGGCTGGAACGACGGCGGGAGCGGCGAATATTTGGGACCTGGGGTGAGCCCCGGCTCCGCTCCCTCTCGCTGTGGGTTGGAGTTATTGTTTTCCCGGCCATGAAAAGCTCCCGTGGAGGGTGGGAGGGCTTTATAAGGCACTAATGGCTTTCTCACCTCCAAGTGGTTGCAGTTTTTCCTCTCTGGGATGGGGTGGGATGGTTTCCATTATGGGAAATTATGGCAGGGAGCCCTGAGAGGGTCGGGGAGCTCTGGGGACACTGGAGGGGACACCGACCCAGCCCAGGTCTCTGCTCCTGTGGTGTTGGGGGGCAAAACATCTCCAGCCTGACCCGGGACTGGAAATAACTGCATAAAACAGCTTTTTTTCTGTTCCCTCTGGGAATTTGTCTGCAGCTGGAGCGGGTTGGGACGATGGGGTGGATTTCGGGGGTCGCATGTCCCACTCGGGGGTTCAGCTGCTGTTTTTGGGGGTTTGCTGCATCCCCCCACGTGCAGGTGCAGTGAGTGGCTCCCTCATTCACCCTGCTGGGAAAATGGGTTGGAAAATTGCCTTTTTGGGGACAGGGATGTGAGGCAGTGCCACGTGTGGCGATCGGGGAGGGGAGGAGGAGGGAGGTGCTGCTGGGGGTGCCCCGGGAGAGGCACTCGGCAGATTTGGGGGGCTCGGGGGGGGGAGACCTTGTGGAAATGCTGAGGGGGATGTGCTTATCCCAGGACTTATTCCCATCCTTTCCCGCTGGGAACAGGAGCAGCTCGGGACACAGATTTTTCCATCACTTCTCCTTCCCTTCAGTCCCTCAGCACGGTGCTCCTGTAACCTGCGCACCAGGGCGTGGTTCCCAGGAAAAGCACAGCGCCAGGTGCTCCAGAGGGGCTGGAGAGGAGATTTCACCCCATCCAGCCCTGGGGAAGCTCCTCAGCTCTGTGCCAGAGGGGAAGGAAGTCCCTGCTGCGGCCGTGACCCCCCGGCCCCAGGCGGGGAGGTGCCCAGAAATGAGAGGCAGCTGCAGAATTCGCCTCCTCCCAGGAATGGCTGAGGCCAGAGGTGACACCGAGGTGACACCGAGAGACAGTGAACACGCTCAGGGGAATATGCAGGACTGGCTGCAGTCAGGGGTGACTCCAAGGTGACACCAAGTGGGAATGAACCCCCTCAGGGGTCACTGCAGGCCTGGCTGACTGTCCCCTGCACAGCCTCGTGTCAGGATTTACAGCAGACAGGGCAATTTCGGGATTCCCAATCCCTTGGCAAAGCCAACAGATGATTCCTGCTGTTCTCTAACCTCTCCTTAACCTCTAACTCCAGCTTCTAGATCCAGGAGAAGATGCAGTGGCAAGGGATGAGCTGCTCTGCTGGGGAGTGACTTCTCCAGGGATGAGCTGCTCTGCTGGGAATTGACTTCTCCAAGGATGAGCTGCTCTGCTGGGAATTGACTTCTCCACCAGCTTTAACGAGCGGTGCAATGCCCATCGCAGAATTATTGTCACTGTTACATCGGCAAAAGAGGAAATAAAACCCCAAAATGATGTTTGGGGCTGACAGGATTTGCCCAAACCACTTGGCCAAAATCGGGAGCACTCCCTGAGCGACCAGGAGCAGCCCCAGGCTGGAGCCCAGTGGCCTCCATGCCTCGCTCTAACCACCAGACGACCCACCCTGCGTGAGCAAACGGAATAAAATCTGAAAGAAAACACAAACCTGACTTGAAAAATGTGCCCCGCGCAGAACCAGAATGTTCAGCGCCGAGAAGGAGGACGCAGTCCAACGTTTTACTTCCAGGCAAACATTTCAAAATGGACTTATAATGTAGCCTTTCATTTCAGGTTTTATATGAAGGTTTTACTTGAACTTGTAATGAAGATGGAAAAATCCGAGGTTGCCATGGCTCCTGGCACTCTGCCTAATGCGCTCCAATCTTTTTCCCCTAATAAAGGAGATTTCTGAAAGCCCCCTAGAAAAAAGGGAAGAGTTAAAGACCCCATAAACGGCTGGAGGACCAGGAATATGATTTCACATAAAGCGAGTTGACCATCACGGACAGGGAATTAGGTTTGTATTTTTCTCCTCACCGAGGAGGCCCAGAGCCCTGCTGGTTCTCCCGGGAATAAGTAGGAACATTCCCGGGGTGAGAAAATCCAATGGTGGGGAGCAAATTCCCTCGGGTTCTTCTTGGGATGTTCTCCTGCTGGCTGGAATTGCATCTGCCTCCTCATGGAGGAGCACTGGGATAGCCGGGATGCTCCTGAGCCCCTCCTGGGTGGGATTCCAGCTGTGCCAGAGTCTGCTCAGCAAAATCCGGGCTAGCTCAGGGTGCTGGTGGCGAGCAGAGGTTGTGCCTGTGAGATGAGGAATGTTTGATCCAAATCCCAGGCTGGAGGTGAGTTTGGGCAGTGGCACTGCTCCGGGGCTGGGGTGGCAGGTGGACATCTGGGAATGAGGAGGTTTTAGGGTCCCTTCCACCCAAAATGAACCGTGAGGATTTGATGGTGATTTAATGGTGATGGTGATTTGATGATGGTGATGATGATTTGGTGATGATTTGATGATGATGACAATTTGATGATGATGACAATGATTTGATAATGATTTCATGATGATTTGATGATGATGATGATGATGATGATGATGATGGTGGTTAGTTGATGATGACAAAGCTTTGATGATGATTTCATGATGATGATGGTTATTTGATGATGACGATTTGATGATGATTTGATGATGATGGTGGTTATTTGATGATGATGAAGATTTGATGATGATTTGATTATGATGATGATTTGATTATGATCATGATGGCCATTTGATCATGACGGCCATTTGATCATGACGAAGAGTTGATGATGATGATGATTTGATGATGATGATGATGGTTATTTGATGATGACGATTTGATGATGATTTGATGATGATGGCCATTCGATCATGACGAAGATTTGATGATGATGATGATGATTTGATGGCGATATCACAGTCAGAAAGCAGCTGGAAGCAGGAGAAGAGGCAGCTTGGAGCCATCCAACGCTCACCTTCAGCTTCCATTTCCTGACATCCTTGTTCTTCATCCATGACAGCAGAGGGGCTCTGGCCATTCCCGTGCCCTTTCCAGCATGGATTTGCTTCCTGAATTCCAGGGCTTTTGGAGCTTTCTCTTCTTGCAATTTCCTTGGAAGACCTTGGTGGGACATGATTTGATCCAGGCAGAATTATTGGGCTTTGAGGTCTTCTCCGAGGAGCCTGAGGCTGCTGGAATTCTGGGGGTGGATGGGCAGTGGGAACACACAGAAATTTTAGGGACAGTTCCAAAATTCCTGCAGGTAGGAACCAGCACATGGAGATGAGATAAATCCCTGGAGTTCTCCTGGTCCTGAGGGCAGGAGGGAATTGCTGATGCTCCTGTTCTCTCCAGGCTTTCCCGGGATCCTTTTAAAGCACAGCTCCGTGGCTTTTCCGAGTGGTGGCTGCCTGCCAGCCCCGTTTATTCCCAACATGTGGTTCTGATTTGAAAATGTCCAGATCTCGAAATCTTTAATCTTCTCACACCTCGGGATTTTTTGTTTTGGTTTGGTTTTGGGGAAGGCCGAACCATGTGCTCGGGATAATGGTTAAAAAAGCAGCGCAGACAGTTCAACAGGAGCCCAGAAAAGAAGAAAGAGAAACTAAAATTATTGATTAAAAAAAAAAAAATCCAGCCAGAACTTTTCTGGTCTCAAAGGTGTGGGCGTGGAGATTTGGGGATGCTTTTGTTTGTCTCATCTCTGTAACCCCTGACGAGAGTCCAGGAATTTAGGGATGAAAAAGATCCTGATGGATTCCCCAAGATGACAAAATATTGAGTATTTTTAATGTTGAAGAAGTTGTCTTCAAAGTTCTGGTTCAAATCCAGCCCAGTTCTGGTGCCAGCTGGAAGGAGTGGGTGCCCTCCCTGTGCAGGATCAGCAGGGCTGGGAGGTTTTCCTGGGCTTTGGGAAGGTCACCAGATGTCCCCTGGGATTCGGGAGGGTCATCGGATCCCCCCAAGGGTTTGGGAAGGTCACCTGAGCTCTCCTGGGTTTGGGAAGATCACATGACTCTTTCAGGGATTTGGGAAGCTCACCTGACTCCTCCTGGCCAGGGCAGCCCAGGGAAGCCTCTTCTGGGGAGAACAGAACAGTTTGGGTTGGAAAGGACCTTTAAATTCATTAATTCCAACTCTCCTGCAACGAGCAGGGACATCTTCAACTCAGCCAGGTCACCAGAGCCCAGTCTGGCGTCTTCCAGGAGCCAGCAGGAATGGGGTGGGAGGAAAGAGCTGCATCCCTGTTCCACCTACCCTGCGGATTTGGGCTGCTGCCTCTCCCTCTGTCCCATCCTGTGGCTCTCCCTGGAGCAGGAGGGCTGTGCCAGGTCTCCCTATGCACTAGGAGTTAAGGGCAGGGAGCGGCTGGAAGATAAGAACCAGATGATAAAGGTTCCAGGGGATCACGTTTCCATTCCATACAGACTCGTTAGAATGAAGCCTCCAGTCCCGGAACGTGCAAAGAAAGGGAAAAGCACAAAAATCCTGATTTTTCCCCCGGGAAAGAAGTCGAGTGAGTGGCAAATCTGTGAGAGCGTGGAATAACTCAGCTTGGCTGTGCAGAGCTGGGAAGGACCCAGTAACCCAGGGGTGACCCAGGCTGCTCCAGGAGGGCTTCACTGGGAGCGCTGGGCTGGCCTTGATGCCTTAAATGGCTCCCCAGGAACAGAGAGCAGGCAGGAATAAAGGAATCAAGGAGGGATTGGTTGGAAAGGCCTTCAGAGGTACACTCTGGGCTCCAGAGGCTCCTGCCTCAGTGCATCCCAACATGGACAAGGACAGCTCCCGAGTTCTTCCCACTTGGATCTCAGCATCAATTCCCCAAGCAGGAGCCAGGCAAGGATGGAATTTGCCCAAGCTTGCCCCCCTGTCCCCAAGGTTGTGGTTTGCAGTTGTTGGGCCTAGGAGGGGCTGGGTGTCCTTGGAGAGCTGGAGAGGCTTTGTGAGCTGGAGAGGCTTTGTTGTGTGTGTGTGAGCATGAGAGAACAGCACTGAACGAGCTCCAGGGAACTGCAGAGTGACACTGGGCAGGGCAGGGCTGGGAACATAGAGAAGTTAAACCCTAAGGCACAGCCTGGCCCTCTGTGGGAAGCACTTTGGGATTGCTCCCATTCCAGGGGCCCTGTGGGGCTGGCAGTGCCCTCACTGCCCTCACTGGGATGTCTCTGCTGGGATTTGGGGGACAGGGCTTGCAGCAAACCCTGCAGGTGAGTCCTGGCGGGAGATTTTCGGGTGGCGAAGGAAAGGGATGTGGCACAGCTCACCAGGGGCACTGGGATTCCAAAAGGAAGCAGAAGAGCCTTGTGGTTCCCTCCCAGCCCAGGATATTCCATGATTCCATGAGTTTTTTGCTGTTCCCACCATCAGAGAGACCTGCCGGGCTCTTACCTCCATAAGGCACAAGTGAACACATCCCTAATTTCGTGCTGGCCTTGTACCTGGGGGTTCTTTTTACCAAAAACGCTCCAGGTGCTGCTATTCCCGGGCCTTTAACGCCACCTATCCTTGAGCATTCCCAGGAAAGGAGGTCGATGCTTATCGGGTGACTCAGACCCCGCAGCTCCCCGAGGATCAGCTGGATGCGGATGCCTGCCCAACCTCGAGTTTCACTTTGATTCGTTTGTTTTCCTTTTCTTTTCAACTTTTATTTTTCTCTCCTCTGCAGCTCATTAGCATCTTCCCTTTCCTTGCTTGCTTTCCCCCCCTCCCCTCGGCTCTCTTCTGGAACCCAGAAGTATTTCACTGTGGGCTGCCAAATGATTCCTATCTCAGTGAAAAAGAACTTGCTATTTCCTGAAAACCTACCGCTGCTTTCTCTCTCTCTCTCTCTCTCTTCACCCCCCACCCCACCTCAAATCCTTTCTGAGCATTGAAACAAATCCAGGTAACTCGATAAGAAGGCAACGAAAACAAATGGTTCTGGTTGGCAAAGGTGCACCAAGAAGGGCGGCAGAGTTCGGGAGCTTGGGGATTGTCTCTGCCCAGATCTGGCTTTTAAATCCACCCCTCCTGCCCAAATTTTTGCAGGGGAGCAGTGACGAAAGGAGAGGCTCTGGAGTTTTCTGCCAGTGTGGGGTTTTTGTTTGGGATGGTAGACATGGTTTGGGAGGGAGCTCGGGGTTGGCTCAGCACGGTTTGATGTGGTTTCCCTGCCAGCCGTGGGTGCCAGGGGTGGCTTTAGCCCAACCTGCTGCTCCCACCCCCCCTCCCACCCCCCTGCCCACCCTTCACCCCATAACACCCCAAAAGTAACCTCATGACCTTGGCTTCTAACCCCAGTAAAATCCCAATTGAACCATTCCCCTTCGTCCCAGGAGCTGGGATGGGCACCAGCCTCCTCTGGCTGCTGTTCCCAAAGTGCCTCGGGTGCCGTGGGGATGTCACCGTTCCAAGGGACACCGGGGTGAGATTTGTACTTTATTTTCTATTTTATTCCGTGAACTGGAGCAAAAAAGAGAATCAAAACATTCACTTAACGAGGCAATTCTTTTATTAGGCTGATTTTCAAGCGCACTTCACCTTTCAGCACAGGGGAAGTTGGGCTTTTAAGGAGTTTATTTCTTCATGGTGCCTTCATTTCCGAAGGCTTCGCTGGGCTCCGGGGTCGATTTCTGTTTGGTTTGGGACTGGCAGAACCGAGCCTTTGAACCGAGAGCTCGTGGGATTAGGAGCTCTGTTTGTCAGCTGGGTTTTGGTGTTGCATAACTCACAAATATCCTCCAGCATCCAAGAAAATGGATGAGCTCGGGGTTTTTTCTTCACCCCTTCCCCCCTCTGGAGCCCTCCCCATCTTCGCTGTGATTTTTTATGGTCCGTGATTGGAAGCAAAAGGTCTGAAAGAGAGAGGAAATCAAGCCCGTCAATAAATGCTAAAAATATTTAGTGTGGCAGCCTCTGTATTTTCTTTTTTGTGAAACACTGATTAATATTCAGTGGTTGAAGGTTAATACCCCATTCATTTTATTCCCTT
This sequence comes from Erpornis zantholeuca, assembly GCA_013400515.1. Classification (NCBI taxonomy): domain Eukaryota; kingdom Metazoa; phylum Chordata; class Aves; order Passeriformes; family Timaliidae; genus Erpornis; species Erpornis zantholeuca. The sequence goes on along the minus strand of VZTN01013302.1, from coordinate 56,548 downwards.
TACATCCTCTGCACAGCAGTCGCTGCTCCAATTTCGACTCCTAATTCATGCAAATCTGGTTCCAATCAGGATATTAGGAACTCACTGCATAAGCAGGGGGGGAAGTCGAAGACAAAAAAAAAAAAAAAAAAAAAAGAAAAAAAGCAGGAGAAATCACGCAATTGTTAAAGTTATCTTTGGGGACGAGTCCGACTCACACTCGGACACCCCAAATCCACAACCCTGTCATTGCAGGGTGTTTATTGTGCATTTCTCTCCTTCCAAACACAGAGGGAGCATCCACAGAGGGGTTTTTGGCAGGCTTGACCACAAGTTTTTGTTTGGATACGGCAGCAGAAGTCTCTGGCCTGGCTTACAGAGGATGATGATAAAACCTCGTGCTGAGCCTAAAACCCAAGGCTCAGTGCAGGGACTGGGTGATCCCAGCTCAGGTGAGGTTCTCAAGCCCAGCTCGGTGCACCAGACACAAGGTGCACAAACAATGCGGGAAAAAGGATTTTTGTTTCCTTTTCCCCTTTTTTTTCTTTACCGTGAGTGCGAAGAACTTCCCAGCAGTGCAGCGCTCGTTCCCAGCCCCAGGAATTGGATCCTGGGTTTTCCACCCTCTTTGGAGGTTCTGCGTGGTCCTGGCAGGGGCTGGATGTGGGATCTCAGGTCCTGTGAGGAGAACCCCAGTGATCCCAACACCAGGATCCTCCAGAGGGTTGCCTGTCCATCATCTCCTGCAGGAATACTCCATGTGCACCTGGATCCCGAGGAGAACCACCATGGCTGGGGGCTGCTGGCTCGTGGTGCTGCTCAGAGCAAAGTGCCTCAATCCCAGAGGATTTCCCTTGGAAAAGGTGCAGGGTCCAGCCTTCCCTCCCAGGAATTCCGGCTGGGAATGTCAGACTCTGCTGCCTGTGCCTCGGGGGATGAGGGTTGGAGTTCCTCAAGTCCTGCACACCCAGGGGTGAGCAGAGCTTTGCTGCTGAGAGATTTTTCCCAAAAATTGGGGAGTTGTGAGAGCCACGGTGGGGGTCACCCATCCCCATCCAGCGTGGTGGGGTGGAAATTCCCTGCCTGCGCCTTCCCAGTGTCCCTGAGCACCTCCACAAAGCGCGGGGGTGGAGAGGAAGGTGTTAGGATGAGTTTGGGATGGGATTTAAGGAAGAGATGTTTTCTGAGGAGGGTGGGGAGGCCCTGGCACAGGTTTCCCAGAGGAGCTCTGGCTGCCTGATCCCTGGGAGTATCCAAGGCCAGGTTGGAGCTGTCCCGTGGCAGGGTGGGCCGGACTGGGTGGTTTTTGATGACTCCAAAGCATCCCCGGGAGGCCTTGGCCAGCGAGCAGGAGGATGTGGCCATCCCCAGGGCTGGCTTTCCGTGGTGGGCACTCCCGAGTGCCATCCCAGCTGTGCTCCCTCCCTCCAGGAGATGCTGCCCCACATCCCCCTCAGAGCTGGGAGCGTCTCCCCCTCCATGGCTCCATGCTGACTTCAGCTTCGCAAAACAAGCGCAGGCCCCGGCCGGGCCCTGTCTGGCCAAAATGCAAAACTCCCCCGCGGGGCACGAGCAGGATGTGTTTTTCCGACCAGGGAACAGCATCAGGCCTCTTTCATCACCTTTCTCCCGCACTTCTTTCAGAAGTGATTTAAATTGGAGGCAATAGCGTTGAACCTCCGGCGCTGGGAGCGGGCCCTGAATCACACACGGCAGCTCCAGCCTCCTTCGAGAACTGCTGTGCCTGCAGCTCTTGGGGTTTGGTCAGGTTTTCTTTCCCCCTCCCCTCAGCATTTGTTCTTTCCACTCTGTTTGTGCCACCTCTGTGAAATTTAGGTTCATTTTTTGCCTCGCTACAGGAGAAAGTGCTGGTGACTGCCGAGGGCTCCTTTCCCAATCCCGTCCCAAACCCAAGGCTTGCTTCCAGCCTTTCCAAAAACGTGCTGGGCCCTCATCCCCACGTCCATCGCCCAGGAGAACACCCCAGCAAATCCCAGAGTGCTCAACGGGAAGGAAAAACCAGCTTGGAAGCCCCTCTGGAAAAGGGCCAAGGAACAATCCCGAGGTGCTGGATGGAGCAGGAGCTGCTCCCACCCTCTCCCATCCAGCTGCTGCTTTTCCAGCCCCTGGTTCTGAACCAGCCGAAGGAAAACATTCGCAGGCAGCAAAAAGAGTGCTGGAAATCTGCTCCTGCCGAGGGTGGGAACTGCTGGGAGCTCCTCGGCCGTGGCTGGTTGGTGGGAATGTCACCAAGGAGCTGTGCTTGGGCGGGGTGAGGTGGCCCTGCTGTGGCCACAGAGAGCCTGGGCACCGCTCAGCCCCAGCCTGGTGGCTCTGAGGGTGCTGCTGAGTGGCTCAGAACAAACAGAGCATTTTTGGGGGGCTCCCTCTGCCTCTTTTCCTCTCCCTGGAGCGAGGTCCCAGCAGCTGCCGTTGCCTCTGAGCAGCCTCACTCCTTTGTTTTGGTGGTCCCAGGCTGGCTCTGGAGCCCACGTGGGAATGTTGGAGTAGCCTTGGAACCTCTGGCTGCAGGAATGAGCCTCACATGGCAGCTGAGGTGCCCCAGGTGGCCCAGACTGTTCCTTTGCTCCGCTGCGTGTTAGGACCTCATCTCTGCTTGATTTCAAGGTGAAGCCTGCTGGAGCTTAAGGAGGTTTCTCCAGGGAGCTGTGGGGGTGCTGCTTCCTTCAGTCCTGCAGGATCCAGTGTCCAGGAGGAGAAGGAAACCAGAGATCAGGAGATCCAGAGACCAGGAGAAGGAAGTGAGTGATGTTTGATTACATTTCATCCTCACTGATGTGAAATATCCACGGATTCCCTTGGATCAGGTGAATCCTGCTCCCCTCCAGGTACTGTCCCCATCCCTGAGATGCTGTGGGGAGGTGAGTGATGTGAAGTACTCACAGATTCCCTGGGGATGGGGCGGATCCTGCTGCCCTCCAGGGCGAGGTTTGCATGCTGCCTGCACACCGCGAGGTGGGAGCGCCGTGAATCCCCACACGGACGGCGGCAGCTTTCCCTGTCAGCTTTGCAGTCGCTTTCCCTCGTGCCCTAATTGAGACCAGAAATCCAATTAGGCCTAATCCCATCCTTTTTGAAGGAACGAGAGGGTGGATGGGACGCCGGTGACGGCAGCAGCTGGTGCTGAAACCCCAGGCCGGATGATGAAATGCATTTCTGAGCTCCATCCTGGCCTGGGGAGCGCCGAGCGCTGCTGCCCTGGCACAGCAGATGTTCCAGCCCTGCTCTCTCCTCCTCATTCCCAGCGCCTGGAGGGAGGCAAGGGCTGCTGCTGGAAGTGTTTGTTTGCACAGATGCTCTGGGAGAGGGGAGCTGGGGCAGATATTTCACTGGGGCCCCTTTAGGCAAACTCCCCCAGGGGTGCTGGTTTGGGAGTGGTGTTTCCTCGGGTTGGGAATCTCGGGAGCAGCTCTGCTTGGTAGAGGCTGGAAAATTGCTGGTGCTGGCTCTGGAATGAGTCTGTGGTGCCAGGGTGAGGAGCTGGGCATGGCTCTGGCTCAGCCGGTGGCACCGATGGTTAATTGTCTCCTAAAAGTATAAAAATATAAAATATTGTAGTGCCCTGGAAATCCCTGTCCTTGGAGTTCATCCAACACAGGCAAATGTTATATATATTTTTAACATGAATATCTATGCATGCAGTGGGTGCATGTGTGCAGTGTGCACACTTATATTTATATTTATATTTATATTTATATTTATATTTATATTTATATTTATATT
>VZTN01013302.1:35262-52773 GCA_013400515.1 Erpornis zantholeuca | reverse complement strand
ATTTATGTATGTTTCTATTTATTTCTATTTATTTGGACAGGTTTGTGTGTGTTTGGCAGAGGCTTTGAGGACTTTCCTGCATTTCAGGGCGCTGATAACACCACGGCTTTGATCCCTGGATGATCCTTTCATGATCCTCGTGGTTCCTTTCCAGCTGGGAATATCCCATGGCTGTCCCTGGGGAATAACCCTGGAGCTGCTGGCCCTGGACCAGGTGGGGCTGGGTGGTTCCTGACCCGAGGGACACCAGGGATGCCCCTGGGAGGTGGAAGGGACTCATGGAAGCTCCACATGGATCCGAGCCCACCCCTGGCTCCTGTGGGATCTTTGCTCTGCCTTGCAGTGGGATCACGGAATCGTTGAGGCTGGAAAAGGTCACATCCAGCCTAAAGACAAACAGCTTTGGGCTTGGGATTAACCAGGCTGGAGCTGGGTGTGTCACCCCGAATCTGCCAGCCCGGGAGCTGCTGGAGCAGCTCAAATTCCCAGCAGTTCCCTCTCTCCTCTACCTGCCGGAGAAAAACAGGAAAAGGAACCAAATTAGCTCAGCCACTGAACCTCCCCAAAGCCACAGCACGGAATTGGAGGCACCACTCCATTGGTTTTTCCAAGCAACTGGATTTGGCTTCCCAGGCTGCTGTTGTGGGAGAAACGAGAAGGGAAAGAAATGAAGGGGTGAGATTTAAAGCTCAGGGCCTCCCTTGGCGTTGTTATTATCCTCTTCCCATCCTGGAAAAAGGCTCAGAAATAGACTCCAAACCCATTTTCCTGCGGGATTAAATTAGCCTGAGGGGATGGCAGGAACAAAACTGTCCAGCTCTTGATGTTTTGTGCTGGGCAAGACAAAATTGTGTTGGATTTGGGAATTTTAGCGTTTGGTGGAGCTGGGATCCAGCCACAGCTGCGGAGGGCTCGGGGATGAGTCTCCATGGGAATGCAGCCGTGGCTGTGTCACATCTCCTGTGGCTTGGCACGTCCCACGTGGTGACACGAGTGCTGCAGCACCACTGGAGTGCTTTTAGGTGGTTGTCGTGTGGCTCTGCTTTTGTCCGGCCAAAAGAACCCAACCAAACCTCAAAACCCAGCCCCAAAATGTGATAATTAGAGCTGGGATTGTCCCAGCCGTAAATTTTAAGTGTGTTTTCTACAGCGTCCACAGAGGGGAGGGTGTTCCTCCTCCTGGGAGGTCATTGTTGGTGGGAATGATGGGGAGAAGCCCAAAGGGCTGAGGAATGGGGTGGGGAAAGGGAGAAAATCCCAGTTTTCTGGGAATCTCAGAACCTGTGCGAAAGGAAAAGGCGAAAAAATAGGGGATTCACTTTGGACAAGTTTACAAAGACAATCAGACACAAAATCTAGAAACTCGAGCTACTCTGTGGTGGTTTAGGAAGGAAAAATTTGCTCCAGAAGGGCACCAGGAGTTTCAAGGGAATGGGAATGAAGCCTCCCCAGCTGCAGACACCTGCCCTGCTCCGATTCATCCTGTAAAGAGGGACCTTTAAAATATCCTTCGAAATTGTGGATTTAAAGTCATTTTGGCAAGGCTGGTAAGGCAGACAAGGGGAACACAGAAGGATGCAACCTTTATTTTACCCCAAATTGTTTGTTTCTCTCCCCTGCGCTTCCGTTGTTTCCCAGCCTGCGGATTCCTGGTCCTCGACTGGCAAAATTCCCCATGTGCCTGTGATCCCAACCTTTCCTTGTTTGCTCTGGGCTCTTCTCCAAACAAGCCTTGCCCCAGCTGCCTCCCTCTGGGGATGCTTTAGGTTGGAGCTGTGCACATCCAGGATTTCAGTGTAGCTTCAAACGCTTGGTTTTTGGGAAGGAAAGAAGGATTGGAGCCAGTGGAAAGGTAGGGAATGGGAGAGGGTGGGAAATGGGGAAGGGGGAAATGGGGAAGGGTGGGAGATGGGGAAGGGTAGGAAATGGGGAAGGGGGAAATGGGGAAGGGTGGGAGATGGGCCTCAGGGTGGTGCTGGTTTTGGTTGCTTGAGGCTGATGCAGCTTCACCCTCCTGCTGGTGGGGCTGGTCCCCACCACCATTCCCGCAGGAGTGGATCCCAAACTCCCTGGATCAACCCGTGGATCCAAACTGGGATCAAACAGTGTCACCCACAGCTGCCAGCTCCTCCCATGGCTTTGGGCAAAGTGACCAATCCGGAGTGGAATCCCTCAAGTTCTTCTTTAGCAATTCCATTATCTCCTGATCCCTCTGCTCCCTGTTTGTGTGTTCCCACTGGGAGCACCTCCCTTAGGATCTGTCTGTGTGGTTTGGGCTCAGCCTGGGCCGTGCCATTGGCCACACCTCTGGGCAAAGCACATGGAATTGCAAAGTTTCCTTTTTTCCCCCCTTTTCCTCCCGTTCCACGTCAGACCAGCAGACGCCCGTCACCATCCTCAGCTCCGGCCTCTGACGCAAACTTTTTCCACCTGGCCGAGTCAGGCCTTCAAAAATATAAATAAATAGGGAAAGAAAAGGGAGAAAGAAAAAAAAAAAAAGATCTTTTTAGAGATATTTTTAAAGGCATGACACAGAGGAGGGTGACACACTCGCTGTTCTCAGTGGGTGGGAGCAGGGCTGGTTCGTGTTGTTCTTGTCCCCGGGCCCAGCATTACACGAGGCCACCTCACCGTGGGCTCTGAGGGTGGTGTGGGGCTGGGGGCACAGGTGGGTGCTGGGGAGGNTGTGTGGGATGGAATGGAATGGAACTGGAATGGAACTGGGACTGGGATGGAGGTGGGATGGAGTGGAATGGAATGGAACTGGGACTGGGATGGAGGTGGGATGGAGGTGGGGTGAGATGGAGGTGAGGTGGAGGTGGGATGTGTGTGGGATGGAATGGAATGGAACTGGAATGGAACTGGGACTGGGATGGAGGTGGGATGGAGTGGAATGGAATGGAACTGGGACTGGGATGGAGGTGGGATGTGTGTGGGATGGAATGGAACTGGAATGGAACTGGGACTGGGATGGAGGTGGGATGGGATGGGATGGAACTGGAATGGAACTGGGCCTGGGATGGAGGTGGGATGGAGCTCCCTGTATCCGCGGGGCAGCTCGAGCTCCGTGCCTGGCAGAGCAGGGCAGGAAGGGCAGTGCCCAGCCCCGAGCTCTCCCTCTCTCCCTCTCAGCCCCGTGGTGCTCTCATGCCTTGATCCCCCACCACGACCAATGGATCCTGGCCCTGTTTTTATGGAGACTCCCCACCGAGGCAGACGCCAGTTAAAAGGTTACTGCCCAGCTGTGAGAGCGGCAGACAGGGTAACAGCTCGATGGCGGGGTGACCTCATATCTCGTATTTATTGACTAAATGTGCCTTGAACTAGTCACCACCAGTAAAATAAACCACAGCCCCGAGTGCTGCAGGAATATTCCATGGCACACACCGCTCCCAGGTCCTCGTCACGCTCTCGCTTTCACTCGGAATTACCAGAGTAAAACGAGGTAAAAACCTCGTTACTAATCTCATTTCTTTTACAAGGTGGGTCCTGCAGAAACCCTTTCAGTGCAGGGTTGGTTTTTCCTCCGAGGAGAGCTGGGAGTCTCTGGGTTTGCTCCGGTGGAGAGGAGGGAATGAAACCCCTGGATTTTTTTTTTGTGACAAAGCTTGGTTGGATTAGGCTTTAACAAGATCAGGCTTTAACAAGATCTGGGGACTAGCAGCTCTTTTGTGTCCATGTGACACTTGCCGTCTCAGGGATGAGAAATCCGTGAAAAATCAGGAGGCTGCTCTAGGTTCTGTCTGCCTGAAGAGCTTTTTTTGGTATAAAGTGATGGATTTCTTACTTCTGCTGTGAATTAAACCCATCCAGCATTGGGGGTGTCTTCCTGAGCATCTCCACCTGAAGGCAGGGACAGCACCAGCAGGGATGGGAGAAAAGTAAGAAAAGCTTTCTCAGCTTTGGGCTGTATCTGTCTGGATCCTTACGTGGTGGTGAACTCCGAATCTGTGGAAAATGTGGCATTTTGGCTTTAGTACCCAGTGCCAGGTGCAGGATTCAAGCATTGGGAGGGGCTGCCCTGGCCATGGAGGAGTCCCCACCCCTGGAGGGATTTAGATGTGGGGACGTGGTTTAATGGTGGCCATGGCAGTGCTGGGGGAATGCTGGGCTTCAGGGCCTTAAAGGCCTTTTCCAACTGAAATGATTTCCTGGTTTGTTTTCTGGGCTTTGAGTGGTCACTCCCCTTCAGCACAAAGAGGGAGAAGACCACGGCACAAACACTGGGACTGAGAGTTTGTGATTCTGCCTCAGCCAGGAAGCAGAAATTCAGTTTGAATTTCTGAATTTCTGAATTTCTGAATTCAGAAATTCCCATCCTGGCACCCCAATTCCTCTCGGAATCTCTGTCCTGACGCAGCCTCTGCCCTTCCCACCAGCCCTGGCTGCTCCGAGCCACAGGGGCTCTTGCACACCCGGCACCACCTTCTCCAACCTCCCCAAAACCTCCATCCAAGTGCCCATCTCTCAGTCCCCAGTGACCCAAACCCCTTCAGGGTGTTCTGAACAGTCTTTCTTGTGGTTTATTAGCTCAGGGTGCTGCTGGTGGATGCAGAGGGAGCCTGGACCATGAGGGGGATCCAGGCTGGCAAAGCCACCGCACACCCAACATCGCCTTCTCCAACCCCCAAATTCCCATCAAGCACCCATATCTCAATCCCTGGTGACCCAAACCCCTCCAGAGCATTGTGAACACTCTGCCTCATGTTTTTTTAGCTCAGAGCCATCAGCAGATCCAGTGGGAGCCTGGATCACAAGGGGGAACCAGCCTGGAAAAGCTGCCACACACCCAGCATCGCCTTCTCCAACCCCCAAATTCCCATCAAGCACCCATATCTCAATCCCTGGTGACCCAAACCCCTCCAGGGCGTTGTGAACACTCTGCCTCGTGGTTTATTAGCTCAGGGTGGTGCTGGTGGATGCAGAGGGAGCCTGGACCATGAGGGGATCCGGGCTGGCACAGCCACCGCGCGTCTCAGGTGTTGCCATAAAAGGGTGCCCAGGTTCACCTTCCTGGTCACAACTCCTGGTGCTGTGCTTCCCTTTGGAGATTTATGTGCACGTGGAGGGGGTGTGGAAGGTCCTGGGGTAAAAGAGGAATTGGCACGGGGATGGGATGCAGATGTTCCAGCTGTGAGCCTGTGTCAGCTCTTTGTGGCTGCCCCGCCGTACACAGTCCCCCTGCAGAAATCTCCTCCCTCACGCAGTAATTCCTCAGCTAAACTCCTTAAAGAAACTCAGAATTCCAGGCCTGAGTGGGAATGGTTATCTGGATGTTCCCAGGGATGTGCAGCAGTGGCACCTTGGCCGGTCAGAAGTCATCTTGGCCGTGTCACCTGGGATCTTATCCTAATTATTAGCGTGATATTTAATATTCCAAGCTAATGTATAGATAATGAGGATCAGGGAAAGGAGAGGGAGTGGCCTGGTTAATGCTCTGTAGGGATGATTATCCCTGCTTCTGGCTGGGGGGAGCTTTGCCAGCAATCAGTAGAAAAATTGGATTTCTGGGACTGAAACTTTCTCTCTGTCCTCGTTTTTTTTTTTTAAGCAGGAATAAATAACTGTGCTCCTCTCTTTTTTTAGGTGTGTCCTGCTGCCTGTGATGATATTTTGGTAGGTGGCCAAGGCTTGCAGAGGTGTCTGAGGTGGTTTTGGGCCATGTCCTGCCTGTCCTGGATCTTCAGCACCACAAAGCCACCCCTGGGCTGGGGCCACCACCCACCCACCCTGGGCTTTGGGGCCGGAGCCGTCGTGTTCCACATTCCCACCTGAGGCCATAAATCAGCGCGGGGCTGGATTAAAGCTCAGCTTGGATTCCCTGGCAGTTCTGCTGTTTGCACTGAACCTTGCCGAGATTTGGATGTGAGCTGGAGATTTATGGGTGTTTGCAGAGCCCACGGTTCCAGGTCACAGCTTGGACCGAGGCCTTTCCAGGGAATCGCTGCTTCCCTCGGCGTCTTTGGTGGCCTCGTCTGGAGCGAGGAAAAGGCGCCCAGGGCTTATCTCCCCGTTGGGTCTCCTTGGGATGGGGGAGAGGCTGGATAAAACAACCCAAAAACGCTGCTATAAACACTGCCCAGGAAGAATGGGGATCCCTCCTTGGTCGTGGCTCCATGTGGGAGCCTCGGTGGAACAATCCTGGGCAGGTCACGAGGGGAAAATGAAAAGCAGGGCAGAATCCAGGCTTTATTTTCCTTTTCTGATCCCCAAAAACGTGCAAACAAGTGGTAGAAACCCCATCCCTGCCATCCAAATAACAGGGCTGGGACCATCCTGGCGATACCTCCCAAAAATCCCATCCGGCGGCGATCCCTCCCTCGGGAAAGGTGGAGTGGACACAGCTGCCACCTGTGCCAGCCCATGGGCACATCCCTGCACTCACAGGCACACGTGTTCCTGCCCCAGATCCGCTCTGGGATTGGAGCTGGAGCCCTAACAATATGGCAGTAAAAAATAATGAAATGCCATCATAAAAAAAAAAAAATAGATGTGGAAAAGCAATTATTTATTTATGCCTTGGGAGCTAGGAATAATACACCTGTTTCGTGGGGATGGCTGGCACAAAGCTGGCATTGCAGAGTGGTACTTAATAATTTTTTGCCACACTTTACAGGCTCTTTCCTGCAATTAATGCTAAATAAAATCAACATTTCTCCAACTGGTGTTTCTGGCTCTCATTAACTCCCTTCTCGCCACTCAGCATCTCCTTCCCTCTCGATATCTTTGCTTTTTTTTTGTGTTTCTCTTGTGCATTTTTCTTTGCTCTTCTCCTCTCATGAGCTCTGCTGGCAGCTTTGAAGAGCAGGTTTTAATTGAACTAACTGAGATTAGGTGCAGGGCCTTTCCTTCTCCAGGTGGAACAGAGACTCCTGCCCAAGGGAAGGATGATTCCAGAGCCGTGAGGAGGGAAAGCAGCAGCTGGATGGGCAAGGAAGCAGCTTGAACCATGAAAAGAGCCTGTGGAAAACCTGATGGATGGCATGGAAGAGGAAGGCTGGAAATTCAGGCTCATCCTCCTGGGTGACCTCATAGATGAAGGAATGTGTGAATCCAAATGGTGCTGGGGGTGCTGGGAGGTGATTCTGGGACAAAAGTGGTCCTGAATTAATTGGCTTTGTTTGTTTAGGGAGGAGAAACTTCCAAGAACGAGAACATGCAAGAGCCACCTGAAGTGCTGGAAGTTCTTGGTGGTGAAGGTTTTGTCCAGGTCAATTCTGAAAGAACAAAAATCTTCTTTAGGGTCCATTTTAGTATTTCACGTATTTATATTAAAAATATCAGGTGGAAGTGACCCCAGTTTGGTCGATACTTTCTCCATTACTTCTCTTGATCTGGCCCCGAAAACTACCTCTTAATTCCCACCCCAAAAAGAAAAGAGGGAGAGTTTTTTGTTTCATCAATCCCTCCCATTTGTTTATTTAAATTGCACTTTTTCTCCATGGGCAGTGGCTCGGGAGCACTTGGGTGGTGCCCTGAGGTGGCAAGTGACCAATGGCTCCTCCTTGACCACAGATGAGCCATGCCAGGCTCCCGTGGTCATTCCCACCCTGGCCATTCCCACCCTGGCCATTCCCACCCTGACCATTCCCATGTCAATCCTTCCCTTTCTGCTCCATGAAATGCTTTCCATTTGTCCCTTGCTGAATTGTCCCTGAGAACTTTCTCAGGCCCTTGCTCCAATTTTTTGAAGCTCAGATTTTTTTAATGACTTTGGCATTATTTTTTTCAGGAATTATCTTCCTTGGATTCCTCTGGAGCTGCCCCATCTCCAGCTCGGGGCTGACCCTTAATTGCCCATTTGCAGTGCATTTCCAGACACGTGGCTGGGGAGTGCTGCGTGAAAAACCCAGGCATTGTTATTGTGAAACCTTCAGGAACAAAATTAATGGATTCATAAACTCCAGAGCCATTAAACCAAACCTGATGTGGATGGAGGAGCTGAGCAAACCTTGAGCGAACCCAGATTTTCCCGAGGAAACACAAACTGGCTTTAATCAGCAGGGCCAAATCAGTTTTGTTTCCCCAGGTTCCTTTTCCCCTCCCATCTCCTTTTCGGCATTGGGAATTGCAGGAGAGCCCTTTGGCCTGAGGGAAAGAGGGGAACTTCGCCCATCTCTTCATGAATATTTTAAAAAACAACAACAAAATGCTCTGTTTGGCCTGGCCAGCTCTCGAGCTGCTCTCAGGATCTCAGCCAGCCTTCCTGAACATTATCCCGTGGTTAAAGCTGCTGTTTGTCTGCAGCTTTGGGATAAATTTGCTTTATCCCCACCAGAAGGTGAGAGGGGCTTGACCATCACCTCCCTTCCTTTTTCCTCCTGCACCCCTCAGCACTTCTCTCTTGCAGGAGGTCGCGTTGGCACCGAATTCCTGACAGGGAATATTCCAGGTGGTAAATCCCTGTGGTGGGATTCATAGAGGGGAAGGAAGAGGGAACTTTTTGCTTTCCTCACACCAAACCCAAGCTCCTCTCCGGGCTGGAGAAGGCAGGAGCTTCAATCCAGGAGGAAAAGCTGGGAGAAAGCGATCCTTGCTAAGGATTTTTCGGGAGAGCTGTGACGCCTGCTCACCTGTTCATGTGCAAGCACTAAATTTAGTGCCAGCTCTGCAGTGCCATGTGTGGGGGAGGACTTTCGGATCAGCCTCGTTCCTCATGGGAAACTTCCAGCCTGTGCCACTTTCACCACCTGGAACAAATGAGCACCTCCTGGTGATGCCATCAGCCCATGGGAGCAGGAGAGGAGCTGGAGAGGTTCTTGGAATCCGTGGGAGTGTGGGATTGTGTAAGCCGCTGGCAAAGGCGTGTGGATCTCTCAATCCGTTGTATCCTGCTCCAGGTTAACTCCAGATCAGACGGGATTTAGTCACCCAGCTCTCGGTAATTCCTTTGGAATGTCCATGTTCAATTACATTTTGTCCTCAGCTGAGTCCATCCTTTCTGATTTATCGCTGGCAGAGGCTGAGCACAAAGACCTGGAGTAACTTTTGAGCAGCCTCCATTTCCTGGGCCTGCTCAGACCTTCAGTTTTCAGCTCAGTTGACCAATTTATAAATTTTAAAGTTGATGATCTTGCGCCCAGGTCTAACCCAGACATAAAAGTCACTTCCAAACAGGGGTGGCAGAGCCTGGAAGAAATTCCCTTCTAATGAGGATGGAGATGGTGGCAGTGACCCAGAAAAGCTGGGAAGCTCCAGACTCTTTGTCCAGGTGAGATGTTCCACTGATCTTTGAGGGTCTCACACTTGGGTGAGACTCGGAGTCCCCTCAGCCCTCGGGATGAGTGAGTGGCTGGATTCTCTTCAGGAGATCCATCCAGGGCTCTCGGGTCACTCCCAGTCATGGAACTGTTAAAGGCTGGAAAAGACCTCCAAGATCATCAAGTCCAACCATCAAATTCTTTTCCAACCATCAAATATTTTTAGCAACTTCACTTCAACCACTCCCTCTGATGCAAATCAGTTAAAACCCGACCATGGCACAGAACAACCAGGTAAGAGGCCACAATAAACTGGTTTGTACTGGTTTCTACTGGTTTCTACTGGTTTTGGGGGCAGTTTTACTGCCTATTCAGTGGTGAATGCTGAGGACACCATGGCAGCTCTGGGACTGTTTTTTGGGAGCTGTGGATGATGGAGCCCCAGGGATAACTGGATTTCCTGCTGGTATTCCCATGGCCTCACTCGTAGGTGTTTCTCCAGATGAACTCATGGAGTGCAGCATCGTCAGCACCGCCAGAGACAATTCCTTGAGGCTCCGGTGGCATCACCCAGGGATTTGTCCCAGCTCAAGTCCCCACACGCCTCCTCCAGCGTGACTCGGGCGTTACTCACCGTGTTTATTTTCCCGGGGCTCGGAACCTGCTGTGCCAGCTCCCAAATCCATCTGAGCAGCATGGAATGGACTTCCCGTGGGCTTGATAGGTGAGGTCATGGAAGTCCTTCCCGAGGGTTGGAATCAGAGATGGACACACCCGCCTTGCACAGGTTGGGCTCGCCAAGGCTTGTTGGGCTGTGAACCCCTGGTAGCAGGAGCTGTTCCATCCCTGAGGAGCCAAATCCATGGATGGAGGCTCCTGGCAGGCTGTGGGATCACAGAGAACAGTCCTGACACCCAGCTGGGCTTTGCTATCCCATCCCATCCCATCCCATCCCATCCCATCCCATCCCATCCCATCCCATCCCATCCCATCCCATCCCATCCCATCCCATCCCATCCCATCCCATCCCATCCCATCCCATCCCATCCCATCCCATCCCATCCCATCCCATCCCATCCCATCCCATCCCATCCCATCCCATCCCATCCCATCCCATCCCATCCCATCCCATCCCATCCCATCCCATCCCATCCCATCCCCATCTCCTCCCTCCAACCACCACGGGCTTGGAGGTGCCTCTGCCATGAAACATTCCTGGAGGGAAAACACCCTTTGCACAATTCCTTTGGCCAGGAATATTTTNATGAGTGAGTGGCTGGATTCTCTTCAGGAGATCCATCCAGGGCTCTCGGGTCACTCCCAGTCATGGAACTGTTAAAGGCTGGAAAAGACCTCCAAGATCATCAAGTCCAACCATCAAATTCTTTTCCAACCATCAAATATTTTTAGCAACTTCACTTCAACCACTCCCTCTGATGCAAATCAGTTAAAACCCGACCATGGCACAGAACAACCAGGTAAGAGGCCACAATAAACTGGTTTGTACTGGTTTCTACTGGTTTCTACTGGTTTCTACTGGTTTCTACTGGTTTCTACTGGTTTCTACTGGTTTCTACTGGTTTCTACTGGTTTTGGGGGCAGTTTTACTGCCTATTCAGTGGTGAATGCTGAGGACACCATGGCAGCTCTGGGACTGTTTTTTGGGAGCTGTGGATGATGGAGCCCCAGGGATAACTGGATTTCCTGCTGGTATTCCCATGGCCTCACTCGTAGGTGTTTCTCCAGATGAACTCATGGAGTGCAGCATCGTCAGCACCGCCAGAGACAATTCCTTGAGGCTCCGGTGGCATCACCCAGGGATTTGTCCCAGCTCAAGTCCCCACACGCCTCCTCCAGCGTGACTCGGGCGTTACTCACCGTGTTTATTTTCCCGGGGCTCGGAACCTGCTGTGCCAGCTCCCAAATCCATCTGAGCAGCATGGAATGGACTTCCCGTGGGCTTGATAGGTGAGGTCATGGAAGTCCTTCCCGAGGGTTGGAATCAGAGATGGACACACCCGCCTTGCACAGGTTGGGCTCGCCAAGGCTTGTTGGGCTGTGAACCCCTGGTAGCAGGAGCTGTTCCATCCCTGAGGAGCCAAATCCATGGATGGAGGCTCCTGGCAGGCTGTGGGATCACAGAGAACAGTCCTGACACCCAGCTGGGCTTTGCTATCCCATCCCATCCCATCCCATCCCATCCCACCCCATCCCATCCCATCCCATCCCATCCCCATCTCCTCCCTCCAACCACCACGGGCTTGGAGGTGCCTCTGCCATGAAACATTCCTGGAGGGAAAACACCCTTTGCACAATTCCTTTGGCCAGGAATATTTTCTGTTCCACAAAAAAAAAAAAAATCAGTCTCTCCAAACAGAATAAAATTTGCTTTCCCCATTGCTGCAGCTTCCAGCAGCGTAAATAGGAATGGATCCTTTTTTAGGTTCTTCTTCTTTAGGTTCTTCTTTGGTGGCACGACAAAAGAAAATTGTAAAGAGTTCAGAGCATCTGGGAAAATTTTCACTTGTTAAAAAGGAAAAAAAAATCATTCAATTTGGAAGGACTTTTCCAAGAGGCTGACGGAAAATGGAATTATCTGCTCCACCTGCAAAGGAATTGCCTCTTTAACTGACAAGAGGCAGAGAGGAAACTCTTCTTGTTTAAACTCAGCCCAAACCTGCAGCTCATAAACTTCTTGTCAATCCCAGGCTTGTGGTTCCTTTTTGCTTTTCATCTTCAAATCTGGTTTCTATCCCTTTTTTGTCACTCCCAGCTCCGTTTCTGTCTCACGTAGGTGGTCGGATTTTCAAATCTTGGACACAGAATCTGTGTCCTTGCACCAAAACATCCCAGAATTACTTGGATATTTTAGAGGCTGCAGGACCTGCTCCAGGTCACCCAGAATTTTGGGCTGGAATTGCCCATTTTCAGCTCAAATGTCCCAGAAGATCCAGACAAGACACCCACAGCCTTCAGAAGATGAGGAGGACACTTCCACTTAAGGTCTCAAAAGTAGAAAAAAAAATTCCTGTATTTCTTTAAATTGATTTTTTAAACTCTGCCTTTCCAGGAAAAAAAAAAAAGATAATAAAGGTAATAAAGGTAGGGTTGAGGCAGAGCAGGATGTTAAATACCTGACCTACATCAGCCAGGAGCTTGCTCCTGATCAGCCCATCCAGCTGGAATTCCTGGCGCCAGGGAAGGAGCCTGTGGGAACAGGTTGGGACAGAGCGGAGCCATCCCGGAAAGGAGCTGCCCCCCAGCCACAGAGCTGGAAAAACACCCTGGGAGCCACTTGGGAAATGTCTCCTGCGCGATCCTGGTGCCCCAGGAGTGGGATGGAAATGCTCATTCCATGAGGATCCCCCTCCTCACCAGGTTTGTTATCCCAACCGACTCCGGAATGGCTCAATTCCCGCTCAAAACTGGGATCGGCACCGCGAGTTTTCCGCTTCGTGACAGACTTTATAATAAATAATTTCAGAAATCATAAATAGCAGCAGGATTAGGTCACTGGGGCTCAGGAGCTCGCTTAGAGAGTTCAAAGAATGGTGTGGAAAACAGGATTTTTTTGGGGATGCTGCATCCTTCACCCCCGTGTCTGTGCTCCTCTTTTGGCACAACTCAATCATTGCTCAGAACAACTTTTTCTTGGTCCAAAAAAAAAAACCAACCAGAAAAACCCCCAATTATAACAAATCCACTTCAGTGTTTTCCACGGAGTTGGCCAATACCTAAGCAAAGAGCAGGGAAAAAAAGGTAGATATTGAATACTTACTAAAACTTGGCGAGAAATGACCTTTTATTGTCGACTTTTGTTTTCTTTCCATGCCCAACTTGGCCGCTGGGGCCAAACTCCTCGCCAAGTTTTCCTATGTGTTAAAAACACTTCACAAGCTGCCCCCAAAGGGTTGTGCACGGACGAGGCTGGAGGAGCCTGGATTTGAGAGCGAAGATGATGGAGTTTTATGGATATTTACAGATATTTTCGGTTTGTTCTTTCGTTTTAGGGGTTTTTTTATTCCCCCCTGCCCTGTCCCCCGCCACGGCAAGGTCTCCAGAGGAGCTGTGCTGACAGATGAAGCTGAGACAGCCACGTGATGTTAACATAAACTCCTCTGGCAGCTTGGAGAGGCACCAGGAATGGCCCCGGGAATGGTTTTGGCACCGCCGGGCGCCCTCGGCTCTGTGCGGGCATGGCCCTGCTGGCTGGGACACCCCAAAAGAGTCCTCTTGTGTCTGAGCACATCCAGGGCTCTTCATCTTAAAACAAAAAAAAAAATAAAAAGGAAAAGCCAAAACCAAACGATTTTGGGTGCAAACGCCACCTCCCAAAGCAGTTCCTGCCATTCATCGCTTGGGTGGTGTTGGAGTGGAGATAAAAGAAATCTGCTTCTCTTTTTATGTTTTAAAGGTCATTTCTCTGGGATTCCCTCACTGAAAGCATCACTTCTCAATCAATATAAAGACCAAGTCTCAGTAATTTTCTTTTTTGAAATAATTTCATTTTAAGGCGGAAAAAAACTGATTTAAAAGTTTGATGTAACGCTTCCTGTGCTGTGCACTTTCTTTTTGCATTTCTCTGCGTTTGCCTCAGAGATGTTCAGTTTCTCTCTTTTTCTTGTCATATTTAATTTAATTTTCTGGTTTTTCTGAAGCCCCCCAGTGTTGTTTTTGGGGTGAGCTGCTGTGGCGTTACCTGAAATAATCAGATCTATTTCAGGTACGAAGAAAACACTGAAGCGAGGGCAAGTCTGGCCCAGATTTTATTCCCTTTCTGTATTTTGCCCTATAAAAAAGGGTAAAACTTTCAGACTCCCTGATGCTGCTGATAAACACATTTAATTTTATTCTGCAGCAGCACATGAATGCAGCTATGATGCAGAGGCATCAGCTCTCATTTCGGATGGAATTAAAACCATAACAGGAAATAAAAGCACCATTCCCAAACGCTGTCCAGTTTTCCTCTCGGCATCTTGTGACAGCAGAAACACCTTTTGAAACCCAACCCCAGAGGATTTAGGGGTGAAGGTCCCGCAGGGGAGGAGCCCGGATCGGCCACACGAGGCAGGAGGTGATGGAGACAACTGCGAGAAGGGATCCTTGCCTTTTCAGGGACCATCCCATTCCCCGTTTTCCCTCTGGCGGGGATGGATTCGCTCTCCCTCGGCGTTTCCCACTCCCCTCCGTGCCCTGCCGGGGTCTGCGGGGTCACCGAGCGTGGGGAGAGCTCGGGGGAGAAGCGGCGGAGCCCGAGCGGCGCCAGGCGAGGGGAGGGGAGGGGAGCTGGGCACGGCGCTCCCAGATGGCTCATTATGGCAGCATGTGGCACAATCCCAGCTCGTCCCAGCCTGTTCTCCTGCCCCTGACCCCTCCCGGGGCTGCTGAGCCCCCGAGAGGCTCCGGCTGCGCTCCGGGTGCTGTTCACACATCGCCGACCCCGCGAGAAGCCTCGGAATCGTCGCCGTTTCAAGGCTGGTGCTGTGAATTAAAAGTTTTAGTGCAAAGCTCGGGGTGGGATGGAGATCCAACTCTTGACTTTTTGGAGTTTTCCAGGCCCCTCGAGCCCGACTCCCCAGGTTTTCAAATGATTCCAGAGGGCAGTGATGCCAGGATGATTTTTGCTTTTTCTTTCACACCCCTCTCACACACTCTTCTATAGTTTGATGTGTTCTCAGTGCTTTCAGCCCCACACTTGTACCTCCCCAAGGCTGAGAACTCAGCTCAGCCCCACGGCACTGTTAAACCAGGAGAGCAAACATCCTGGGAGCCCCAGACACCAAGGGCCTCTCCAGAACACATTTGGGAACCTCAGCCAGGCCCAGCCAGGGGGAAGGTTCCTCACAACGAGGGCTTCACTCCAGCCTCTCCCTGGGGATCTTTGATAAATATGTTAATTAGCAAGGTCTATAATTGTGTGTATTTCAGTGTGAGTGTGTGCATTTTGGGGCATCCCACCTGGACCAAGTGCTGCACCCAAGGATCCTGAAATAAATCCCAAGATAAAAACTCCTTTTCCCCATAAACTGTGTTTTGGTTTGAATTTTAACACCAGGGAAAGGCAACAGCAGAGAGACATTTCGGGGCTGTCACCTTCCAGGGGTGAAAGCAAATCACCAAAAACTCTTCCCTGTGGATCTTCCCTTCCCTTTCCCCTGCTCAGGGATCACACAGCAAGCCTGAATCAAGGGACCCAAGGATTTACACTGCAAACAGAAAAACTCAACAAGTTCACTCTAAATGCTATGAAAAGATTTTTTTAATCTCAGGAGCTCCACCAGGGTTTGCAGGCAGGGGATGAGGGGATGGGATTAAAATGTCTGGTGAGGTAGTTAAATTCATTAAAAAGTAATTAAATTCACTAAAAACTAAATGCTTACCTGAAATATCTCTGTGGTAGCAAAAGGATGCTCAACTCCTGAAGAATAAAAAAAAAAACCTCACCAAAAATCAAAAAATTTCAACACATTCACTCTAAATTGTATTAAAGGATTTTTTAATCTCAGGAGCTCCACCAACACAGCATTTGCAGGCAGGGCATGGGATGAGGAGTTGGGATTAAAACTAAAGGTAATTAAATTGCCTTAAAAACTAAAGGTTTACCTGAACCATCTCTAAAAAAAAAAACCAAAAACAACATCAACAACAGCAACAACCAAAAAAACAAAAAAAACCCCCAAAACCACAGAAATTCCAAGAAATTCACTCTAAATTGTACCAAGGGATTTTCCCACCTCAGGAGGGTTTGCAGGCAGGGCAGGGGATGAGGAGATGGGATTCAAACATCCGCTGAGGTAATTAAATTCCCTAAAAACTAAAGGTTTACCTAAATCATCTCTAAAAAAAAACCAAAAAAGCCCCAAAGACAACAACAACAACAACAAAACCACAAAAAACCCAAAAAAAACCCCAAAAAAACCCCCCAAAACCACCAGAAATTCCAAGAAATTCACTCCAAATTGTACAAAGGGATTTTGCCACCTCGGGAAGGTTTGCAGGGGGCCAGGGGCTGGGAGGATGAACCCACCAGGCCAGGTGGGGATTCCGTGCCCCCCGAGGTGCCCCCGGGGATGGATGCTGGCCCTGCTGCCCTGTGCCACCCCCGCTGCCCCCCCAGCACGGCCCCAATTAGGGGTGACCCTTAATCACCAGGGTCTGCTGCTCCCCCGCGCCAATTAAAGATAATTTCGCACGGCGGTAATTGCACGGAGGCTCTGGAAACTTCTGCAGGGGTCCCAGGCAGCTGAGGGGTGGGGAGGAGGTGTTTGGACAAGTTGGGAGCAGATTTCCATGGAATTCCGAGGAGCTGCTGTGTTTTCCTCGGAGTGGTGGCTCAGGAAATGGGGATGGTGAAAGGTCAGGCGGGGATGGAGGTGTGGTTCAAGTCCTGATCTGTGCTGGTGGAGCTCCCGAGATTAAAAAATCCTTTAATACAATTTAGAGTGAATGTGTTGAGTTCTGTTGGGGTTTTTTTGCAGGGTTTGAGCATCCTTTTGCTACCAGAGAGATTACTCAGGTAAACTTTTAAACCTTTAAATGAATTTAATTACCTCACCAGACGNTTTTTTGCAGGAATTGAGCATCCTCTTGCCGTCAGGGAGACGCTGCCGCCTCGCGTGGGACTCTGGCGGCAGGGTGGCACTGAATGAGAATGAGCAGGGAGGTCAGGGAGGGTGCGAGACTGGCGAGGCAGAGCGGAGCGGCTGCGAAACGCTCCCAGCCCGGAGCCAACTGCCAGCTCCTGCCGGGAGCATCCCGGGGGCCGCAGCAGATTTCCCCAGGGTTGGGTTTTTCTTTTCCCCCCTCCCCGGCAGGTTGACCCAACGTTCCTGTTGGCACAAAGCCTCGGGAGCAGCTAAAAGCGGCGGCGCTGAGCCATCCCGACCGCCTTGAGAGAGAGAGAGAGAGAAAATCTGTGCCACCAGGAGAGGGGAAAATGGGGAATTAACTCTGCCTGCAGGTCCAGGAGGGCACCTCCCGGCAGGGAAGGAACCTGGCAGCACCGGGAGGAGTTTTCCTGTCGTTCCTGAGCTGTGGTTTGGATTCGGTGGGAAATCCGGGAGTGCACGAGCCTGGNAACCCTGGTGGAACTCCCGAGATTAAAAAAAAATCTTTTTGTAGCATTTAGAGTGAACTTGTGGAGTTTTTCTGTTTTTATTCTTTTTTCCTTTTTTGCAGGAATTGAGCATCCTTTTGCTGCCATAGATGATTCAGGTAAGCATTTAGTTTTTAGTGAATTTAATTACTTTTCAATGAATTCTCCCATCCCCTCATCCCCTTGCCTGCAAACCCTGGTGGAACTCCCGAGATT
>VZTN01013302.1:21873-34261 GCA_013400515.1 Erpornis zantholeuca | reverse complement strand
TTTTGACAATTTAAACCCCTGAGCATCCCCAAAGCAGAGGAGGCTCAGAATGTTTTGTCTCAGCTCCAGCTGGGTGGGTGTTTATTTTCAACAATTCATCCCATTCCTGGTTGCTTTTGTTCCCTCCTTGCCCTGTCCCATTCCCAGGTTTTTTGCTCCAGCTTTTCCAGGCACGGGGAAAAGGGATCCAGGGTTGGGATCAAACCACCCAACAAGGATCTGTTTAGAAAGCTCCAGCACGTGGAGAGGAATCGTGGAGAGGAGCCCAAGTTTCCACCTGAAGGCCTGAACAGGACAAGCGTGACGCGAAACGCACGGAAAATATGGAAAATGTGGAATAAGTCATAAAATTATAAATAAAACAAATACAATAAAAAGGGAAGGCAGTTTTACTCGTAATGATTTGTGTTCCTAGTAACCCAAGCCTGCCTCACCTGTGGAAAGTGGTGTGTTTTTCCAAGGGGGAGCTGCCTGCAGGTACCAGGAGCTTGGCTCAGGGAAGGGCTGGAGCATTCCCAGGAAAGCTGCTCCCTGCTCCAGCCCTGCCTCCGACAGTGACTCGCATGGGATGGCAGCAAAAATATCACTTCATCGAGGGCTGCTTGGAGTCAGGGCAGGAATTGTGGCCGGGAATGAATCTTGGCTTGTCCTGGGGGGAGAGGTTTGCCTGTGGGGTGACCCAGGAGGGGTTTGGGTTTTCCCTGGATTTTTGGGGTTGCTCCCTGGGTGTGCTCTGCCTGTGTCCTGGTGGGATGGGGACTCCAGGGAACTCTGGCAGCTTCTGGATTTCGTATTTTGGGGTGGTCTGCAAATCCCTGCTTCTGTCAAACACTCGTGCAGAGATCTCTTCATCTCCAGGGTTAAGACTCCGGGGTCTTTCCAGTCCCAGGAAGGAATCCACAAAATCTAACTCTGAAAAGGAAATAAAAATAAAGTTCTTGTCTGCTTTGTGGTGCTTTGAGACCAGGATTAGTGGGGGATGCTCTTGGAGGTCTTTTCCAACCTCAATGATTCCATGATTCCATGATGCTCCATCGGTAGCTGGAGTTGAAGAATAACCTCATCAAATTAATGAACTATGGCTTTATTTGTAATTAATTAGAGGCCCAACAGGGCACCTGTAGGAAAAGCCAACAGGACACAAGGAGTGCTGGAGCTGGGCTTGGCTCCTCTCATCCTTTATCCCAATTAATTAAGGGCCAATTAAGGTGTGCTTTACAGGGAAAGGCTTTGTCACGAGCTGTGATTGGGGTTTAAATCCATGGCTTTCATCTGGAAGGATTTCTGTCCAAGTGGGATTCCCAAAAAGGGCAGCAGGAGCCTGGAGCAGTGTCCAGAGCCGTCGGGAGGAGCAATGTAAAAGCTGAATTGTGTGAAATTACAGAATTGTGGAATCGTGGAATTACAGAATCATGGAATCATGGAGTCATGGATTACAGAATCACAGAATCATGGAATCGTGGAGTCATGGAATCATGGATTTCAGAATCACAGAATCATGGAATCTTGGAATTGTGGAATCATGGAGTCATAGAATTACAGAATCGTGGAATCATGGAATCATGGAGTCATGGAATCGTGGAATCATGGAATTACAGAATCACAGAATCATGGAATTACAGAATCACAGAATCATGGAATCACACAATCATGGAGTCATGGAATCATGGAATGTTTTGGGAGCATGGGAAGGGACCTTGAAGTTCATCTCATTCCATGGGCAGGGACACCTCCCACTCTCCCAGGTTGCTCCAACCTTGCCCTTGGACATTCCAGGGATCCAGGGGTGGCCACAGCTCCTCTGGGAATTCCATCCCAGGGCCTCCCCACCCTCCCAGGGAACGATTTCCTCCTCCAAGTCCCATCCACAGCTTGGCCAAGTTCCCTTTGCTGCCGGGGGATTCCTTGAGCTGTGTGGGCTCCGGGAGGTGAAGCAGGNAAATTTATTATTTAATTTATTTAACGTATAATAATTATTAATGATTTAATGTTGTTACTATGAACCCCATCATTTAATTTTTTCTATTATTATACACCCTAGTAATTAATTTCTGGNAGCCCCTGGATCGCTGCCATTCCTCCTGGGGAAGGAGTGAATTCCCAATTCCCTGGGTTGAAGGCCCTGATTTTCCCTGCACAGCTCTACCTGTGCTGGAGCACAGATAAAATAAATAAATAAATATTTATTTTATACATAATTACTATAATATTTATTTGTTACTTTTATATAGTATGACTATAATATTTANGGAAAGGAAAGGAAAGGAAAGGAAAGGAAAGGAAAGGAAAGGAAAGGAAAGGAAAGGAAAGGAAAGGAAAGGAAAGGAAAGGAAAGGAAAGGAAAGGAAAGGAAAGGAAAGGAAAGGAAAGGAAAGGAAAGGAGATGTTGTGAGGGGGGAAAACCTGGAATTTGTGCCTGGTCTGGCTGTGGTGAGGACCCGAGGATGGACAGAATCCCCAATTAGGGAACTCATTTAGCTCCTTGCACGGATTTTAGCCTTTGGCCCCCGAGCCCGAGGCAGAGCTCTCTGCTCCTGCCTTTTCCATGCTCGGGTGGCTATGGGTTAATTGGGTTATGGGTTAATTGGGGCTTTTCAGCGGGGCCTGCAAACCCCCGGGAATGTGCCCAAGGAATGCCCTGGGGGGATCCTGGCCTCTCTCTGCCTCCCCCCGAGCTCCAAACCCCCCCAGAGCAGGGGAGCAGGGATCCCAGGGATCCCAGGGACTGCAGAGGCTCTGGGACTCTCCCTTTGCTCCTCTCCCAGGCTGGCAGAAGGAGAGGACACAGGAGATAGAGGTTGGGTATTTGATGCCTTAGGTTTTAACTTTGATATTTTCCCAGTCCTGCGCCCCTGGGGTGACTCTGAAGTTTCCTGGAGCTCGCTCAGTGCTGTTCTCTCTCTCTCTGTCCACTCTCGCTCACACTGGGAGCAGCCAATTCCAATGCCTGGGAATTCCCTGCTGGGAAATTCGGGATCAGTAGGGAGTGCAGGGATTGAGGCTGCTCCTCCCTCTCCTTCCCATGCTTCCACACCAATCCCTGCCTGTCCAAAACTCGGAGAAACTTCCTCAGACCAAAATAATCCTACAAATCCACCCTCCTGCTCCACAGGCTCTCGGGGTGATTTTTTTTAATCCCGATTTTGTGGGGTTTTTTTCCCCCCAACGAGACTGGATTTCATCCCTCCACAGCCCTGGAGTGGGTATGAAAACACCCAGCTTTTGCCAAGGTATCCCAAACACTGTTTTTATGGGAGGGACCTGCGATCCAGAGCCTCAGCTGGTGGAGTTTGGCTCTGCTCCACCAGCGCCAGGGCCCTGATTTACACCAGGCAGGAATTTTCCCCTGCCTGCTTTGGTTATCCTGATTTTCTCCCTCATCATCTTTGGCTTTGTATCAGGGTGCTGGGCACTCCCACAGCTCCTGGCTCTGTTTTCTTCCTTTTTTCAAAGTCCCATGTCCTGGAAAGATGAAATGAAGCTTCTTTCTGCTTTTTCAAGGTTTGTTTATTTTTCTTTATCAAAGTTTCAGAGGCACAGGCTGTGCTGTGGCCTCCAGGAGCACAAGGGCAGAATGCAATGGTTACCCAGAGCAGGTAGCTTTTATATCTACTATCAACCTGTTAGGAAGTTTTATGTGTTTTATTTTGTCCCCAACACCAAAGAATATAAATTTTATTGATATGTCTCTTCT
The DNA here is from genome assembly GCA_013400515.1 of Erpornis zantholeuca. Classification (NCBI taxonomy): domain Eukaryota; kingdom Metazoa; phylum Chordata; class Aves; order Passeriformes; family Timaliidae; genus Erpornis; species Erpornis zantholeuca. Next base: position 30,567 of record VZTN01013302.1, on the reverse strand, counting down.
ACTCTAAATTCCCTCCACCAATTAACAAACCACAGGAACTTGTGTCAGAGAAGAAAGGAAGAGAAGGAGAAGAAAGAAGGAGAAGGAGAAGAAGGAGAAGAAGGAGAAGAAGAAGAAGAAGAAGAAGAAGGAGAAGAAGAAGGAGAAGAAGAAGAAGAAGAAGAAGAAGAAGAAGAAGAAGAAGAAGAAGAAGAAGAAGAAGAAGAAGAAGAAGAAGAAGAAGCCAACACCCTGAAACCTCCATGTTGCCTCTATATAATCCATAGAGCAAAACCCAAACCTACAGCTAAACTCTCTGTGGTTCACTAAACAAAAATCTCCTCACTTCTCTGGTGCATTCAAGCTCTCCCAAAAGTGAAGGGAGCTTCTCCCACAAGCTTAGGTCACAGGCTAAGATATTTTTTGAGGAGCTCTGGGGATAAAAGACACCCAGAGGGGCAGGAGAAGCTCTCAGGATTCCCTGGACTCCAGCAGCTTCGCTCCATTCCTGCTGCAGGATCGGGGCTGGTTCGGAGCATGGGCAGCAGCAAATCCATGTCCCCACAGGATCCATCCCCATCCCAAAGACTCCCAGGACGCTTCCAACCCATAATGACAAAGGGACGACCCCAAACCGCTGGAATTAGGGCGGGAATTAGGAATCCCCACTTGTATTCCCTGCGCCTTTTTCGCTGCTCACCCCCAAAAACGTGAATTTTTACGAGGAGATTTTACAGCATTTCAGGAAATAATGATCTCAGCCAAGGCCAGACCTCACGGAATTGATGGACAGCCTCGGAGCCAGGCTCCTTGGAGAGGAGAGGGCCCTTAATTAGTGCAGTGATATAATTAATGAATTTACGAGTGCGGGCAGCCAGCAGCGCCAGCGCCAGTGCCTGACTTCAGTGCAACCTGCACTGCTGAGTAACGCTCAGATCAACACCTCCAGCCACCCCCAGCCCCTTCCCTGGGCTGCAATTCTCCAGGGAAAACCTTTCCAGATCGTTGGAACTAATTGAGGTAATGGAGAAATTGTTCTCATGCCAAAACACTTTTTCTTTTTTTTTTTTTTTTTTTAAATTTCTGCCCTCCCCCCTCTTCTTTTGGGATGAGGATATTGAGGAAGCTTCTGGTTGCTGCTTAAAGGAGCAGGGCAGAGGCTTGGGAGCAGCTCTGGTGTGCCCAAAATCTGGGATCTCTCCTTCAGCAGGAGCACAGGAGCTGCAGGGAGAGTAGGAGCCAGCATTTCCAGCCTCTCTGGGGGAAAAAAAATCGTGGAGAGGAGCTGTTCCAGTGCACAAAATAAAGGGATCAACCCACAGGATTCCACAGTGCCCTGTTCCTGCAGGGATGATCTGCGCAGTCCCTGGATCAAGGAATGAACAAAGTCCTCAGAACAGCTTGTGCAGGGTCGATAGATGGAAAAAAACCCCAATAACCAATGTGTGTTTGGTGTTATTTCCATCCCAGGAGGACAAATCCTGGCTCTGGTCACCAAACATTGGGATTTCCCCAGCTGGGAGGCCTTTGGTAAATAAAGGAATTAATTCCACAGCACCAGGCTCAACCTTCCCAGGCAAATCCTTCCCAGCTGGGAGTGCATTCCCACAGGGAGGGTTTGGGAAAGGAGGATTTGGGGTTCCCCATGCAAACATTGCAGGAGAGATGGGCAGGGGAGGTGTCCTCTGCTCCTGATGCCTGAAATGGCTCCCTAGGAACAGAGAGCAGGCAGGAATAAAGGAATCAAGGAGGGATTGGTTGGAAAGGCCTTCAGAGGTACACTCTGGGCTCCAGAGGCTCCTGCCTCAGTGCATCCCAACATGGACAAGGACAGCTCCCGAGTTCTTCCCACTTGGATCTCAGCATCAATTCCCCAAGCAGGAGCCAGGCAAGGATGGAATTTGCCCAAGCTTGCCCCCCTGTCGCCAAGATTGTGGTTTGCAGTTGTTGGGCCTAGGAGGGTCTGGGTGTCCTTGGAGAGCTGGAGAGGCTTTGTTGTGTGTGTGTGAGCATGAGAGAACAGCACTGAACGAGCTCCAGGGAACTGCAGAGTGACACTGGGCAGGGCAGGGCTGGGAACATAGAAAAGTTCAAACCTAAGGCATCACTCCCACCTGCCCATCCCAAATCCTGCTCCTCACCCCCACATGGAAACGCAGACAACCACAGAGCACTCTCCCAGGAGCAGCCCAGGCTCCTGCCCTGCCCCAAAGTCCCAATAATTAGAGTTTCAGGGAGCAGCCGGGGGGAAAGGGCAGCTCCAGCACTGATTGTTTTCCATCCTCAATTAGCAAACATCCCACGCGGGGAGCGAGGGGCAAAGAAGGGGAATTTCACTGAATTTCACTAAATTTCACTGAATTGCACTGAATTTCACTGAATTTCACGTGCTGGCACAGCCCCGGTGAGCGGCAAACCCACGGAAAAACTGAAACCCTTCCCTCTCCCCTGCCCGGCCCTGGCATTGCATCAGCCGAGGGCATCCTGGGCAGAATTGTTATGCTAATTCCGAGGTTGGATTCTCCCGGGGCTGGGAGGGACATTCCCACATTCCCAGCGGGGGCCCTGGCACTGCGGCTTCATTCCCCCGCGGAATAAAAGATCCCGGCTTAATTAACTCCTGCTCCCTTCCCAGTCCCGATTGTTGCTGTGGTTGCCACGGACTCGGTGCCAGGATGCCCCAGCCCGGCGCTGGCTGTGCCCGTGGTTTGTTTATTGCCATTGCTTTTCCGTGCCAGTGCCTTGCAATGCCCAAAATCAGTCATGGAAAAATTCGGGACCCTCGTGCCAGTTTTATTTCCCTCCCCCCCCCTTCTTTTTCTTTTCCTTGTTTTCGTTTTTAGGGACCTGTCTTTTTTCCGGTTTGGATCTTTTTAAAGGCTTTTATGGCTCTGGACAAAAAGGAGTTGGGTTTTACATGCAGCAGCATCTTTAGTGGGTTTGGTTAGCTAACCCCACGTGTTTTAGGGTGGAAAAGCAGGGAGGTACCGGCTGGCCTTCCCTGACCTGATCCCAGCTCTCCTGGAAGGGAAAACCAAGAGGGACAGGCAGGGGACAGAGAATGGCACAGCCCGAGCTTGGGAGGGGCAGGGAGGGAGGAATCCATGGATTTGGGACAGCCTGGGAAAGGGGGAATGGGGATGATGCCTGAAATGGGTACCTGGAAACAGAGAGCAGGCAGGAATAAAGGAATCAAGGAGGGATTGGTTGGAAAGGCCTTCAGAGGTACACTCTGGGCTCCAGAGGCTCCTGCCTCAGTGCATCCCAACATGGACAAGGACAGCTCCCGAGTTCTTCCCACTTGGATCTCAGCATCAATTCCCCAAGCAGGAGCCAGGCAAGGATGGAATTTGCCCAAGCTTGCCCCCCTGTCCCCAAGATTGTGGTTTGCAGTTCTTGTTGGGCCTAGGAGGGTCTGGGTGTCCTTGGAGAGCTGGAGAGGCTTTGTTGTGTGTGTGTGAGCATGAGAGAACAGCACTGAACGAGCTCCAGGGAACTGCAGAGTGACCCTGGGCAGGGCAGGGCTGGGAACATAGAAAAGTTCAAACCTTATGGGAAGAGTTTTTCTTCGTGTAAATGAATCTCCCCAAACACAAGAACTGGAGCTGCTGCAGAGAGTTCCTTGCCCACTCCATGAGCCCAGAGCTGCTGGCAAAGAGGATCTGAGCACTCTGGGCCCGCGGAGGTTCCCTGCCCGTGGGAAGGGGCTGGAATGAGAGGATTTGAATTCCCCTTCCAACCCAAGCCCCTCTGTAACTCCATGTTCTGTCTCAGAGCTCGGATCTGCCTCAACCCCTCCCGAGTTCGTACCCTGCAAGGAAGGCAGGAGAATTCCAGGGATATTGACTCCGTGTAGTGCAGGGAGTTCACAGCAGGGTGAGGATCCAGGATTGGGACCTGGCACATCCCGGGGGATGAGGCTCTCCCAGGCGGGTCCTGCCCCTCCCTTAATCGGCAATTAACGCTGGAGAGGACACTTAGCGGGGCTGATATCGCCTTATCTCCCACGGCACATCAGGGAGGATGTCCCCAAAACGCCAAGGATTCCTCTTTAGCCGCGGGGCTGCTTTATCTCTGCCGGAGAAGGGGAATGCTTCTTCCCCTGTGATTTATCCCCGCCCGACATTTGCATTTACACCGCTGAGCCAGGTTCTGACAAGAACCTCATTAAACGGGGCCGTAAATCAGCTCCTCCGACAGGAAACCTTTCCCTGCCTTTGGAAAAATGGAAACCTGTGCTGGGGCTCTCACACACTCAAAAAAAAACCCCAAAACAAGAAACCCTTGGCTCGACATCCCGAGAAGCTTCCCAGGGATGAAACCCCAGACACGTTCAGGGGGAAAACACAAGTTAGGAGTTCCAGGCAAGGGAGAAGAGGCACTGGAGAGGAAAAGAGATGGATCCGCTGTCCCAGGGATGCAGGGATCTCCTCCGGACCGCAGGAGCTCCGAAGGATCGGGATATCATCCCCACGCCCTGCCAGAACCGGCACGGGGCAGGAGCAGCGGGAGGGATTTCTGAGGAGAGCTGGAATGAAACCTCTCGGAGGTGACATTCAGAAAGCACCCGGGGTGTTAAAACAAGGGGAAAAAAAATACACTTAAATCGGGTCAAAGTGCAAAGCTGAGAGGAAATAAACAGTTTAGAGGCTCAGGCCTCAAGGGTGAGTAATTCTGGAATTTCGAATCGCTTTTCAAAGCCTTGCAGAGACAAAACCAGAGACCAAGTGGGACAGAAGAGGTTCTTTGCTGGTGCCAGAGCCCCGTGGCTCTCCTTACCCAAACTCACACCCAGGAGTTACTGTGACCCCACAAACACCGGGAAATGGAAGGAAAGACAAACATCCACCCGTGGGGAATGCTGCCGGTGCCGTGGGGTCAGGGCAGCGCTGCTCCCTCGACATCAGCTCCGTGGCCTTGGAAGGCTTTTCCAGCCTCAGGGATCCTGGGATCCTGTGAAAGCCTCTCCCTGTCCCTGTCCCTGTCCCTGTCCCTGTCCCTGTCCCTCTCCCTCTCCCTCTCCCTCTCCTTTTCCCAATGGATGAATTCCTGGTGTAGGGCTCTGCCCAAGAGAGTGAAACGGCAGAGATGTCCCAGGTGACAAACCCAACTCCTCTCAATATTTGCACCGTTTTCTTTTGTTGGTTTTTTTGGGATAGTTTTCCCACGTTCCGCATCAACCACCGTGGCAGCCACCACGGGAAGAGTTTTTCTTTGCCTAAACCTGCGAGAGGAGCTGAAAAGGAGCAAAATCCTGGAGAGGTGGAAGAAGAAGGAGCCCTTCCTGCTCTGGGTGGAAAATCCGGGATGGTTGGCACTGCTTTGCCTTCCTAGGAGAGGATGGAGGGAATCTTTCCCTAAATCCCTGCAAATTCAGGGTCCAAGTGGTTCCACTGAACTCCCTGGGGGCTCTTGGGCTGTGCAGAATTTCTTGGGATGTCTCTCCCCGTGCCTCCCTTCGAAACGGAGATGGGAGTGGAGTGAATTCCCTGGATTTTGGCCAAAAGGCTGGAATACCCTGAGCTCATCCCATCACGGAAGTTAAGTAGCCTTAGGCCCCCCCAGAGCTGGGATGAAAGGCCAGGCTGAGCCTAGGGGTCAGGGGGGGAAGGTGAATCCAAATAAATCAAAGCAGCTGGGAGATTCCAGCGGCTCCCAGCGTCACCTCTGGGCCGGAGGAGCAGGGACAGGGAAGAAAGGAGGAGTTCATTCCCTCACCCTCCGAGAGTGGCAGCTGCTCACCCATCCCAGGGCAGGGAGATCAACTGCTCCCATCAATCAGTCGGTCCTGGAGCGGGGAAAGGGCTGGGAAACACCGACTGGGAGCTGGGAGGTGGAAAAAGAGGGATTTGGGAAAAAAAGAGGGATTTGGGAAAAAAGAGGGGTTTGGGGAAAAAGAGGGGTTTGGGGAAAACTCCTTTAGGGCACGGGGGGGGCGTTTCCATAAATTTCCACAAGTCAGTGAAGAAACTTGGGGCAAAACAAAACAAAGTCATCGGGAGCTGATGATTCTCCTCTTTTGTTTTTCCCCCTTGATGCTAAATGTTAGAAAATCGAGACCTTTCCCTCTGCCTTCCTTCCCTGGAAGCCTGAGGTCTCCCTCTCTGAGCCTGACTTAAATTTTCTGGGATTCAAACCCTCCCTGCCAGAGGGTCCAGGGCCTGTTGGATTTTCTCCTGGGCTTATTCCCCATCTCTTGCTCCTGTGTACGTTTTGTCCTTTAGGGCACGGAGGGGACATTTCCATAAATTTCCACAGCTCAGTGAAGAAACTTGAGGCAAAAAAACCCAAAATCATCAGGAGCTGATGATTCCCCTCTTTTTTTTTTTTTTTTTTTTTGGATGCTAAATGTTAGAAAATCCAGACCTTTCCCTCTGCCATCCTTCCCTGGCAGCCTGAGATTTCCCTCTGGGAGCCTGACTTAAATTTTCTGGGGTTCAACCCCTCCCTGCCAGAGGATCCATTGGAGCATCCTGCTCCTCCTCCAGCTCTGCAGCCGAGGCTGAGCTTTTCCCCTTTTCCCCTTCTCCCTGTCTCCATCCAGCTGCTCGCGTCTCGCCAGGGATAAGCACTTGATGGGAAGAGGAAATGAAGGGCGCTGGAGCTGTCCCGGGATGAAGGGCCGGGACAGTTGGTTAACAAAGAGCTGGCTCAGGATTCAGGGCTCTGGTTACAGGGACTCTGCCCAGCCAGGATCCCTGCAGCCCCCGCAGCAGCTGGCAGGGGAAAATCCCTTTTTTTTAAAAAAAAAAAAGTGTTTATGTGGATCCATAAAATCCTGCTTGGTTTGGCTCCTGAAATCTCCGGCGTGTCCTGCAGACAATGCTGAGCTCACATGGCCTCAGCCTGGGTCGTGGTGGGATCTCAAACACAGACCTGGAGCTGAAATCTGCATTTCCCTGGGTGCTCACACACACCCAGAGCTGAAATCTGCATTTCCCTGGATGCTCAAACACACACCTAGAGCTGAAATCTGCATTTCCCTGGATGCTCAAACACACACCTAGAGCTGAAATCTGGATTTCCCTGCATGCTCACACACCCAGAGCTGAAATCTGTATTTTTCCTGCATGCTCACACACCCAGAGCTGAAATCTGAATTTTCCTGGCTTTACCCGCATCAAAAATGCGGATAAATTAATTAACAGATTAATTATCAGCATTGCTGGGTGCTGTGGGAGCTGCTGCTGTGGTTCCTCCCCAATTCCAGCTCAAAACCGAGGTGTTTGTCACAGATGGAACCCTCAGAGCCAGGGGGGTGAAGCAGCAGCAGCAGCAGCACACTGAGCATTCCCAGGGGCATGGAAAGGTGTGGACATTCACAAGTTGGATCAGACAGAAATTTCCCAGCTCTCAGCCCTGTCTGGGAGAAGAAGTTGAGAACCAGGAGAAGTCTGTGGAAACCACCTCATGTGTTTTTGTGCACTACATGTTGCAGGTGGTGTTTTTTACATCTTATTATCCCAACTTGTCGTTCTGTGAGTAGCCAGTGATGCTCGAGAGGTGTTCACCCAAGAAGCAGTGACTGTGCCCTGCTCTAGCCACCCTGGATATAGAATAAATAGATTTTAATAAATGGATTATTTCATCTGAAGTTTATGCTGCTGTTTCTCGCTGTCCCTGGACTCAACAGCGACAGGAAGGGAAGGAGAGCCTGGCTTGCAGCTCATGGTGGTGTCAGGCTCAGGGAAGGAGTTTAACATCACCCCAAAGGGTTTTAAACTACCCTGAGCATGACCAGCAACTCTCCAGTGGCAATTAATTTCCTTTTTGGGCACTCAGAGACCTGGGCTGTGCGCACATCTCCGTCCTTGCTGCGCTCAGCCCCTTCCCCAAAATCCCCCTCCCCAAAATCCCCCTCCCCAAAATCCCCCTCCCCAAAATCCCCCTCTGTCCCCAAAGACATCTCATCCCTCCCAGCCAGACCTGCTCCGTGCAGCTTTTCCTCAGGTAATATCTTTGATTTATGGGCGCACCAAGATCGCATCAAATCCTCCTACCTGGGGCAGGGCTTGAAAGGCTTTTTACAACTGTGGCCCGAGCAAGGAGGATCAGTTTTACTGCAGAGACAGAGCTCAATAAAAACATCAAAATCCACCTGTCAGTACCTTCAGGAACTTTTATTCTGGGCTTAGCATGCATCCCAGGGTAAGACATCTTTATTTTAAAGCTGGTTTTTGTTAAGGAGGAGCGAGTCCTAAAAACGAGATCAAAGGAAATGAAAAGCTCTTCCCTGGAAATCCACCCCGAAGGAGACAGGACACTTTTGTTCTGTGGGCTTTGGACACAGCTGCGCTTAAAGCTCAGATTAAACCAGCTCTGGGTGACATCTAAGCCAGGACTAACACACCCAGAGGGCTGTGGGAGGGACACAGGGTGCTCAGGGTGGGGTGCTCAGTGTGTGGAGGTTTTTTTGGGGGCTCCCATGCCAGGACAGACCCCTCCAAAGGAAGGGATTTGTGTGATTTTTGGGGAAAAAAAATGATGGGAAAAATGGAGATCAGGTCTGGAAATTCATGGGTGGGAGAAGTGGAGATGTGAGCATTCCTAAGGATCAGCTGGGAAACTCCAGCTCTGCAGCTCCCTGTTTATTGCCCTGCTTCAGTGCCATCCCAAATCCACACTTATTGTATATATAATGTATAATGTACAATATATAATGTATAATGTATAATATATAATATATAATATATAATATATAATATATAATATATA